>JAJQOW010002367.1:0-18781 GCA_037975125.1 Latrodectus hesperus | reverse complement strand
TATATATATATATATATATATATATATATATATATTCTCAAAACTAGATGAAAATATCTTCACAAGTAAAAGCTTTTATAAAAGTTTTTGTATACTCATAACTTAAGGACTGAGGAACAACTTTTTGCCTACAGATTATTGCTAAGAGACTTATTAATTTTTTATCAACTGTTTTGAGTGATGTAGAATCTGAAAATTGGAATTAATACAAGCTCTTACGTTTAATATTGCCATAATAACTTCAACTCTGAAATACATCGTCCTAATAATTTTAAAAGCTTCACCATATTTTAACAAATAAGGTAAAAAAATGCACAAATAGTTTGCTTTGAATCTTTTAAACTGTGGAGGGGAAGGTCCTCAATTCAAACCCAATCAATACTGAAGAAGGGAGGTGGATTTTTCATTTTTGTATTTCAGTATTCACATTTTACATAGTGAGTGCTAGAGACATTTCGTGCTTTTTTCCCTTGCACTTCGTGATAACTTGTTATTAACATTGAAAATTCCTTCCAAAAGCAAATTGTGATTTTTTAAACATCTAGCAATAGTTTTGGACCATAATTCTATAACCGTATGTGGTGTCAAGTATTTTAAAGTGGAAAAAATACACGATTGTGGTGAAAAAGCTACAAAAATATCCATTCACTTATATTACTCTAACTTAAGTTCGTGGTTATTGTTTCTTATCCTACCTGTGGTTATACATTAGGTAAACAAAATCCATGAATCCAAAAATTGATAAAAAGTCCAAAACAGGAAAAAGATTTCGAAACTAAGTACTCTTTTTTTCAAGTCTCAAGGAAAAAGGCCATTGTTACAGCGTTTGAAAAACGAGGAGACATTGAGCACCCAAACGCAGAAGATTGACTTCACCTGCTGGTTTTTTAGCTGGGCACTATGCACTATGATTGAGAACAAATTGCAATGCCATTTTATCGCACACTAAGTGAATTAGGAGTAGAATACATGAATGTTGTACTGAGGGTGAAAAGGTAAACCATTCTACTGTCAGCTTGGCGAGTTTTTATCAGTGGATATATTCCATTAATATACTGATTTAATTAATTAGGCTTTTGTTAGATAAGGCCAGTAGCCTACTTTAACAAAAAAAGGACACATTTTGAGAGCATATCTTTTTATATATTCCTAAATTATAAACATACTATTTAAACATTACATCCTACAAGTTCATTATGTTAATATATTTAAGGTTAAATCTCATGTACTTAGATTACTATTGTTTACTTATATCAAATGTAAATTCAAAATATTTATAATACTTTCTATATTATTTGGTAAACATTTGAATGCCTGGGTAAAAGGAAAAAGTGTAACTAAATTGAAATATTTCTTGATTTTTTTAGTTACTGCAAGTTAACTCCTGTCTTTAAAATCGTAAAATTTGAGCTTCATAAAATTTCAGCAAAAACCAATACAAATTAGATTTCTACAAGAGCAAGCTGTGTGTTCCCATTCTTGTTATTTTTGTCCCTTACGGTGGTTTTTCTTATGCCAGAATAACTTCAACTGGCATTTGACGGAAAACCAGTCAGGAACCACTGAAATTTTGCGAACGTGATATGGGTATTAAGCATCCGAACTGCTGAAGTGAAGACCAGAGGAATGCTAGTCAGATTGCTGAATTTTCATGAATTTAGTTATCCATTTATTTTTGGAATATTACTCGTCTAGACAGATTTTAGACGAGTCTAGACATTACATTCCTTTTTTGAACCTATGATTTTGAAAGGAAATGTTCAAATAAATTTTAAAATATTTTTGTCATGCGACAGAAGAAAAATTACTTTACAATGCTTAACGACATGAAATGTAGTGCAATTTTTATTCTTTTCATTCAAATTTTTAAAAATTATTATTTTAAGTAGATTGAGGCATGACTGCACACATATAAAATTAGTTAAATAAAATGAATCACTTTTAAATAAATAAAAAAAATTTTATTATTAAATGTGAAATTTATATTTGAAGTTGTGCTTTTTAAGTTTATAAAATCGTCAATGAATTTAAAATTATTCATTAACAATTCAACTTCAAATAAGTTATAGATTATCAAGACATGACCAAAAATTTGATAACAGAATGAGTAGTCATTTCCAAACTTCAACCCTGCATATTATACAACTTAATAAACAATACTGTTACAAGATATATCTATCTATCTATCAATATATACCATAAAACTTCTTATATTGACGAAAAAACTTTTCATAATTAGTTTTACAGAGAAGGAATTCAGAAAGCTTCTAAGATCAAATGCGTATAAAAAAGATAAAAATTCTCTTGTCGTGTGTGTTGTTCAACAGTGGCTGGAATTGAATTCTGAAACTTCCTATGCTAAAACACTGCTGTCCTATCACTTTATCATTGTAATTTTAGCTATTTTATTAGAAAGAATATTTGTCGTTAATTTTCATATCTATGTTATAAACTTGCGTTTATCTTGTATATAGTTTTGGGTAAAAGTTTACAATAGATGCCTCTTAATTCTGTGGCTATTTTTTAAGCCAAGATGTGACTAACAAGATGGCTGCTTTATAAAAAAATATACAAAAATAGGGTTACCAGAAATTAAAGTTTAATTAAAGAAATTAAAGCTAAGATGAATTGCCAAATATTTCGCCAAACCAAACGGTACCCTATTCTACACCGAACACAATTTTTAATTCGTATTTCTGCCAATCTAAGCCATTATCAATAGCCTATCACGCATTTTTAAACAATGGTGAAATACTGGAGAAGACAGTGTACCCCGAATCACTCTGATCAAACTTCAGCATCAGTAGAGAGATATTAGAACTTAAAGGCATTTAAGCTTGATTAAACTTTTTCAGCATGCTAACCTTCAGTGAGAGCATCATCGATAATTGATTTTTAGATCCACCCAGGTTTTTTTTATTTATTTCAAGAATGGTCACAATCTTGACAAGTGTTATTAATTGATTCTCTGGAGTGGAGAGCTTAATATCACCAGACTCTTCTTCTTATCCAATTTTCTCAGGAGCTGATGATTTTCATTGAAAAAATATAAATAATAATTGAAATACCGACGAAAAACTGGTATAAACTTTAAATTAACAAGTTGCTAAACTATTCGAGTCTTATTTATGACACTTACACATCAACTCAATGTAACCGTTATCATAGTAGGGTACGTGTGAAAGTCGCCATAAAAACTCGATCCAAAACAATCTCGTTTTAGAACTATCATTTAATTACTTACATTTGGAAAGTATGCAAAATTTTTATTTTTATCATAAAAATCATTCATTTTCTTTAATTCATACATTTAGTATATAAATTGTAAGATTATGTACTTAAGCTTCAATGTACATTTTCCTTATTTAATACCGTTAAATAACGAGTTTCTAACTTATAGTAAATTTTAAAAGCACGAAACTTCATTCAATTTAATCTGCATTTCTTTTTTTCCTTTAAATTTATTCAGTTTTCTCCTAACTGTTCTATACATTGATATTCATAATACAAGATAAATCAAGCAATATAGTTTATATATTTCAGTATAGAAGAATAATTTGTTAATACTTAATGGAAATTCATATTAACTAGAGTTAACTATAGATATCTACTTCACTCTGTTTACTTTTGAGCGAGTTAAAAATTAGTTTTGTTTGCATTTAAATTGATTAATTTTTATTTTTGAATGGTTAAAAAAATAATACGTTGAAGTAATTTCCTAAGGAAAAAAAAATATTGGTAATTTTCATTTCCTCTGTGTTAAACAATGGAAATGAAATATAAATTTTTTATCTTTTAATTAACAAGTGCAAGAATGGAAAATTATTTGAACTACTTACACATGTTAAATCAAATGAATACGAAGTCGGGTTGTCTATTGTAATAAATATATCAAAACCGATCAATGTTATTAAATATAAACGAATCTAAACTTTATGTGAGCTATCACGAATAAAATAATAAGGGAAAAATTCTTATATATGTGTCTCTCTCAGGGTATTCCAAATATTTTTTCATATGAAACACATATTTGGGACTGGAGCTCCATTTGACTCAAAATGTTATTCACCATTATTTTTTGTTAACATATCATACCACATTAAATCTGAAAAAAAAACCCATACTACAGTAAAACAACTTGCCATAAATACATGGATATTTATTAAAATGAATTTTTGGGTCTAAAAATAAATTCTTTATGAAATTTTTTTAAAAGTTGCAACTTTCAATTTTAAAGCAAAAATGTTATTTTTAATATATATATTATATATATATATATATATATATATATATATATATATATATATATATATATATATATATATATATATATATATATATATATATATATATATATATATATATATATATATATATATATATATATATATATATATATATATATATATATATATATATATATATATATATATATATATATATATATATATAAATAAATAATATTAAATAATATTGCATATTCTTTTATTTTTATTTTTTGAATTCATTCTAAATATTAAATAACGTTTTTATTATTTTTGAAAATACTTCTTGAAATACTAGAAAAATGAATTATTAGTTTACAATCACTTAGGTTCTGATCACATATAACATCCGCTTTACAAATGCTGTGATTCAGTAAAAGTCTAATGTTAAAACTCATGTATATAAATCAAATGTTCACAACAAACACCTGTTGAAAATGAACAAAATAGTATAAACTTTCTTATATATGACTTCGATATTAACTTATATTTTACTAATCCTTACACCTAGGTATTTTTCTAATTTACATTTTATCATCTGTCGGCAAATGAAATTTGTTCAAAAATACAATTTTTCAAGAGGACATTTCAATTAGGTTTGCAGGTAAGCGAGTCCAACTAGAAACTGAATAATACCATTGAGGTTAGACTTTTCAATTTTGGCGAGTGAGAAAGTTGTCGCCACGGACGGTGTGCGTCATTTGTTTCCTGCCTTGAAAAGAGATCTCTTCCAGCCACAGCTTCTGTTCCAGGCAATCATTAATCTCTGGCAGAGACAGCGCAAAATCGAACAGTGATACCGGAATCCGCTCGGTGAATATCGCGTGCTCTAAAAAGCCAAACCTTGTGATTAATGGTCTTTGACAGATAGCCTGATGGCCTCTAAATAATACGTTCCTTTCCTACCTGATGGATGATTGGTTTTCTGAAACAAAGGGGCGGCGATTTGTTTCGGCCATGTTATTTCCCTTACGCCTTTTAGTTGGAGCGTTATTAATCGTCTTCGGGCACAAAGCGCCCCCCTCTTTTGTTTCGCAGAACCAGGGTGTTTCTGTTTAGACCCAGAACCGAAAGAATTCCAATTCACTCGGCCCGCGAGATGTTTGGAAAAGAAATATATCGTGATGAATTGCTGGAAATAGTTGCAGAAAGTGTTTCTGAAGATGCACCGAAGAATGCATCCTTTGAAGTGAATTCCCTTTGATGAACTTTCAAAAATTTGTTTCCGAAATGTATTATTAATTAACTATTTAGCTTCAACAAAACAGATAAAACAAAACAATTCCTAAGTATGTAGTATTGAAAAGATCGTTTATTGTGTGTGAAATAAAAATGATATTTCCACAGAACTCTTGGAAAAGTTGATTAACTCTAAGTAAATGAATAACTGCTTTAATGCGGTCTACATAAAAAAATCTTTGTTGCATTTATCTAAATAATGCCATAAATTACCGCTGTTCCCACTCTAATGATCCTCTCAAAAAGTACTTTTCCACTCCATCATTAGAAACTGAATTATTTTCTGTTTATATATATTCGAAGAAAGTTAATGTTCATTGTAAGAATGATCGAGTATTTTCAAATTTACATTAATTTGGGGGAGGTAAAATATATTACTGTAAACTCACAATATTTTTATTGTCATTGAAAAAAGTATACAGCACATTAATAAAATTTCAAACTACTTTTGACTTACTAAAAATTTAGTTATAGATTTTGCTTATGTTATTAAAACAATATATTTTGAGAAATGAAGTTTTCATTAATTAATATTTTTACCAGGAGAGGGCACTAAATATAATCCTCAGTGGTCACTAACAATGACTAAAACTTCTACTATATAGTTTATTGTGGTTGTGTTAGTATGTGCTATGATTGCAAACGAATTTGCAGTGAAAAACTTTTGATATTCTGCTTTTCCCTTAGGATATCCTACAAAATATGTTCTAAACAGATTCCACATGTCCCCCACAGACCGTGGTCTGTGTGGGAAGCCTGAAACAATAGATCATATTCTAAATATCCTGTCCTTTATATAATCACCCGATAAATGATCTCCGTATATCCTTGGGAATCGGAGCTTTATCATTTTCTTGGATGTTTGAACTGTCCGCAAATCCAAAAGTGAAAACTCGAGCTTTAATGCAAATTTATAAAAAAAAACTTACAGATTTTGACATAATGATAATACGTTATCTAGTGCTTATCTGTCATTGGAGAACTTTTGTCTCTGCTTATCGAAGAGGAACCATTTTGTAATCCCATGAAACCTGTCTGCTGAGTTCTAATTTAGATCCGATGATTTTGTCTCTGGAGAACTTTTGTCTCTGCTTATCGAAGAATGAAATCCCATGAAACCCGTGTGCTGAGTGCTAGTTTAGATTTGGCTACTTTGTATCAATTACAGCCATGAACAATCAACAGTAAGGATCAATCCAACAATACGATACCAATCAATCAACTATTTGTGTGCCTTCTCTCCTCAATGTGAACTATAAGCAACTGTAGCAAAGAGCTCCAAAACTGCCGCCCACAACCCAACCCAACCCAACCCTTAGGATTGAATAATTTTTATGTTAATAGATTGACATTTGCTCATCCGATATTTTATGATTAAGTTCTCTGTGCAATTATGGTGCATTCTGCAGAACAATAAAAAAATTTTCATGCGAGTTTCACCATTTAAATCCCATTTTTGTAATCTAGTTTTTAATATAAGTTCACCATAACTAAAGAACCGAAGGAAATCACTAAAAATATTTGTAAAATATGAATTATTTGAAAGCATGAACGAGGATTCGCTTAGAAACGTGAGTCGCATTAATCGTTGGAAATTGTATTAAGAACATTCAACAAACGGTCTAAATTTGTGTTTATTTGTCTATCCATAGAATTGCTGCAGAGTGTGGGCTATCAAAATCCTCAAAGCATAAAATCATAAACTTTTTTCCGATTGTTTCTTTACAAGATTTAAACTTGTAAATTTCTCATTTTTTGCACCACAAAATGGATAAATTTCAAATGATTCTCGAGGAAATTTTGAACGCTGCCATCAATCTACAAAAGATTGATATCAGTGAGAGACAGGAATATGCATTTTGTTTTCTGATGAAGTTTGTTGCTACATCCGGTTTTGTAAGTCAACAAAATATGGGACTTTCATTAAAAACAAATTCTTGAAATTCTTGTGTATTTTGTCCAATTAATACTGCCATCGTCAAAATTCAAATGTGTTGTCCGCTTTATAATTTGAAATAAAAACTACCATCACTTTTTGGGAAGAGCGCCAGTATTTGAAAAAATAAATTATACCTTATTTTAATAAAAAATAAAGCCCAGTGGCTTAGTGGCAGCGTTTCACGCTCCCATGAAGCAGATCCGAGGTTTGGATCTCGGGCTGGGCAAGGTTGACTCAGCCTTTCATCCATTCAGTGGGTCGATTAACTAAGTACCAAGCATGCTTGGGAACTAAACACTGGGGGTCTTACGTTAGGCTGATCACCTAACTGGGACATATGCTTCGCACCTCAGGGCCCTCGGTCATGAATACAGTTATGGGCACTGTAAGCTTTGGCCCACATGGGCTATCGTGCCACGGAGTTTAGTTTAGTTAATAAAAAATATAAAATTGTTAAAAAAAATTACAGTGAAACAAAACGTGTCGTTTGCATAAAATTCTAAAAAAGAAACATTTACAAATTGTATATTTTGTTAAAAGTATCTGAGTGAAGAAGATTTAAAAAAATAATGTTATAAATTAAATTAACACCAGCTTAGTTTAAAATCACAGCTCTTAATTACTGTATTATTTAATTGCTTAAATGTGTACTTTTTACCTACTTATGTCATGTTTAGTGCGATATAACAGGATATTTGCTATTTAAATTCCTTTGTGGTCGTTTGAGATGTCTGTCTAGGTTATATTATTTCTTTGAGTCTCTCTACGAATTCCACATATCAAACAGGATTGGAAGAACTTTGATACGTTTGTAAAAGTCGTTGATACTTTTAAAATCACAGTTTGTTATTTTTTGAGAGCAGAAAGATTTTTACAGCTTGCTCCAAATGTCAAGCTAATCAAACTTCTGCTGAGCACATCTTGGAGTGTTTGGAGTTTTCAAGAGAGGACATATATACGTCCTGCCTTTTTATCCTTGACTTCTGTAGGGTCAGCGATCTGATGGATATTCTTTGATTTTATCAGACAGCTAGAGGGTAAGCCACAACAATAATGTTCTCTGCACACTTTTTTTCTATAGTAAAAATTTATTCATTGATATAGTGAAACCATTGATTTATGCATTTGAAACTGTCATGTGGACTGTTTAACAGACTAAAATATTTGTATGGGACATTAAAGTCCACTGCGTACATCTCTTTCTGGAAGGACTTTCCATAAAAAGTGTCGTATTCATTGTGTCGCAATGAAGGAAAACAAGTGAAGTACAAAGCATTCATTCAAACAGAAGATCATGAAGATGACCGAAGTGTGACATTCATTTTCCATTGTTCAACAGCAGTTGGGATTCAGCCCAATATCATTAGTCCTGAAGAGAGCTGCCCTACCACCAGGCCACTGTGAGCTCTTATATAACAAAATCTCGGTACTCAATACGTCTTTGTGACCATAAATTATATCAAGGAGGATTCACATAGTTTATATAAAATGGTGACAAACCACATCATAAAACTTTTTACTTTCTACAGGTACAATTCGGTGATCATACTATATGTCATCTCTTCATCAATTGCACGATAACAAGTATGAATTGCCCTACTGTCATTCACCGAAATTAAATCCTTATGATTTTTTAATAGAAATCCTCGAAAAAGCAAGATTATGTGCAAAATATTTTGTGAAACTCTCGTATGCCCCATTATTTTTATTTATCATCTATATGATTTTAAATTAATTTTATTTCAAGCTTTATTAATTAGTTATTTATTTTAGAAGTACGTCAACACACACACACACACACACACACACACACAAACTGTTGTGTCGAAAATTACAATTATTATAAAACGATCACATATGATAATTTATATTAAAATAAGGCATTATTTTTTTTTAATATTGTGTTGTGTATTTATTCAAGTCTTTATTTCTACCCAGATTCTAACCTGAAAGAACAGAAGCAGAAACTGGCTTTGTTTTAGTAATCAAAACTTCTTTTAATTCACAAAAGAAAATAACACATCTATTTACAATAATATGAATTCAATTATTTGTATTATTTCTTTTATTACAACTTTGCTATTAAAATGATAATTCACTCACGTGGAGTGATTAAGTTACCCTAGATTGCCTGTTCTAGTGAGATTAATTATTAAATAAAGTTACGTAAATGGTGGTACCACACAAAAAAAATCTGGCTGGATAATTAAATAAATAAAAAAAACATTCACTTACATATATAAACAGTCGATGGTATAGGCCGGCCTATTTAGTTCAAAAACCTGGTTGATCACAATAGTCCAGCGTTCTTCTTTAATAGTATGGCAAACGCCTTGGATCGACGACAACTTGGATGTAAATGCTGACATTCAGGCATCTCCTAATTTCACAATTTGAGAGGGCTCTACTTCTTTCAATCAGCTTTTTCCTTTTTTATCAACTTCAACTTTACTTTTCGAAGTCTCCAATAAAGCGTCGAACTCCCCAAACCAACCGGGTCTCTTGTTCCGGCGATGTCCTGCAGCTCCTCTGTCTTTTTTCCTCTGCCCTTCACTTCTCCTCTTCCTCCCCTCGCTTTTCCCTTGCAGGACCGGTTTTCTCCAAGTCCCACGTTAGGGCATTCCACTTCGTCAAAATGGGGGAAATGGGGTATAGAATTAAATAATAAAAAAAGGACTTCCAGCCAGAAAAAAAATGGGTAGTTTAATTTATAAAAATTATCCAGCCAGTGAATACAACACCAATAATCTACCTGGAAAAAAAAATCGAAGATTTTTTTTCCACATATTTGCACATTCACACATTTGCACTTATTTTGCATGGCTCTGATTTGTTCAATACATTTTTTTTGTTTTCTACTTAAAATCATACATAAAGTGATAATTAATAAGATTTCCAATTAGAAATAGCACATAAAGTATACATTTGTTTACCACACAATGTAATCTTGGCTAATTTAAAATATAAACTTCTTACAGACTGCTAGAATTAAGAACTTTAGTCAGCAGTTACATAAGTAATTCAAGATATAAAAACATATATATATATATATATTTACAAAACTATTTATTGCTATACATACACTCTACACAATCATTTGTTAATGTTTGTATTACTCATTTAATCAGTCAATTATGTGCTACAGTTCTTTCGAGCGAAACGAGTATTATAATTATGTTTTATTGTTCGAGATATTCCACCATCACATTTTGGGACAGATGAGACTCCTTTATTTGGAATTGACGTTGAGCTTTTGCTCTGAGGATTAATTACAGGGCTAAGAACAAACGCCTTTTTACCTTTTCTTTGCACGCTATCGTTAACCCCGAAGTAACTATTTTTACTTTCCTTATTCGAGTCAGTAGATTGCTGAGGTGTAGAATTAATTTCGTGTAAAGTCGGGAATACAATTCTATCATTAATTTTTGAAAGTCGATCTACATGAACTATTTGGGTTTTTGAAGGTTCTTTTACGCAAGCTATCTCGTAATTTACTGGTGATTGTTTATTCAGAACTCTAAAAGGGCCTACATTTGGTCTCATTAATTTCCTTGA
Source organism: Latrodectus hesperus (assembly GCA_037975125.1). Taxonomy (NCBI): domain Eukaryota; kingdom Metazoa; phylum Arthropoda; class Arachnida; order Araneae; family Theridiidae; genus Latrodectus; species Latrodectus hesperus. Next base: position 7,783 of record JAJQOW010002367.1, on the reverse strand, counting down.
AATCCCTGCTCTTGTTTCGGGAAGATATAGATATACGACATCTCCTATATCTATTTGTTTATCAACTGCGGTCTTACGGCGATACGTCTCCTGTTTTTCTGCTGCAGCTATTAAATTATTTTTGACAATTTGAAAAGCATTTTGTAAACGTACAACTAGATCTCCAGCGTACTCTCGGACATCCGCATAGTTATGAGCTATAGGTTGAGACATAACAGAATACGGTAACTGGATATCCCTGCCATACAAGAGATATGATGGTATTTCGCTTGTTGTACAATGTCGTGCCGATCTATGAGCTAGCAAGGCGAAAGGTACATGCCGGTCCCAGTCTGTTTGAGTAGAATTTACTAAATGACTTAATGAATTAATTAAAGTCGAGTTAAGTTTTTCTACCATTCCATCACTCTGAGGGTGATATGAAGTAGTAGTGTGTTTTTCAATACCTAATTTCGAATACACCTCAGAGATGGATTTTGAGATAAAGTTAGAGCCTCTATCGGAAATTAGACGAGAAGGTACACCATGTCGACTAATAAAATCTTCTAATACTCTAGCAACGGTTTCACTTTTTATATCGGGTGTCGGATATGCTTCCGGCCAGCGTGTAAAATAATCAGAAATCACCAAGATATATTTATTTCCTGAATAAGTTAGAGGAAGTGGACCCAGGGCATCCATAGCTATGCATTCCATTGGTCATTGTGTGACTGGAACGCGCTGTAATGGAGCTAGTTTTTCGGGCTTATGACCTCTCTTTTCAACACAAGAAGTACACGATTTAACGTAGTTTAAAACATGTTTATACATATTACCCTAATAGAAGTTTTCTCTAATTCTGTTCAGAGTCTTTTGAAATCCCTGATGGGTTGCTACTGGGGAATCATGACACTGATGCATTATTTCTGATACTAAAGTTAGGGGTACCACTAATTTATCTTTGGTGTCACCACGATGTTTGGGGGCATTTTTTGGTATACAGTAAAGAAGATCATTTTTTTCAAAAAATAACATATGAGTAGGTGATGGTGTCTCCTTATTTTTTAGATAATTAATAATTTGTTGGCATTTTGGGTCCTGTTCCTGATGAATTTTAATTCGATGTTTCATTGTGGAATCAGAATCGTAGCTGGAAGCTATTACTTCTACTGCGTTTACACCCCTAGACAAGTAATCAGCTGTTATATTTAATTTTCCCGGTTTATGTACAATGGTATAATCATATTGTTGCAGAGTCATTACCCATCGGGCTATTCTAGAAGTTGGATCTCGCAGTTTGAGTGCGAAGGAAAGACTTGTTTGATCGCAATAGATGATAAATTTTTTCCCGTAAAAATATTGCTTAAAATGGGTAACGCAGAATACCGCTCAGAGCATTTCTTTTTCTACTGTACTATATCGAATTTCTGCATCTTTTAGTTTTTTACTGGCATATGCAACAGGATGTGGGAAGCCATTTTCATCGTTTTGGCAAAGAACAGCTCCTAAAGCGTATTTTGAAGCGTCAGTACTTAATGTAAATTCCTTTGAAAAATCTGGTAGTTTCAAACAAGGTTCAGAAATCAAGCAGTTTTTCAAAGTGTCAAAAGCATGCTGAGCTGAATCATCCCAACTGAATCTAACATCATTTTTCGTCAAGTTTGTTAGAGGTAATGCTATTTCAGCATAATTTTCTATAAACCTTCGGTAAAACCCTGTCAATCCAAGAAATCCTCTAACTTGTTTACGAGTTGTTGGGACCTTGAAATCTAACACAGCTTGTATGTTTTTCTTATCGGGATAAACTGTCCCCATTGAAACAGTAAAACCCAGATAGTTTATAGTTTCCTTTAAAAAACAGCATTTAGAAGGTTTAACTTTCAATTTATGTTCTTCTAATCTCTTAAAAACTAACCGTAATTTATTTAAATGTTCATCTATTGAGTCAGAAGAAGCAATTATGATATCATCTAAATATACTGCTATTTGAAGAGGTTTTAATCCAGACAGTACTATTTCCATTAATCTTTGAAAACTATTTGGCGAATTGCGCATACCAAATGGTACTCTATTCCATTCATATAAACCATGCTCAGTTGCAAACGCTGCTTTATAGGTATCCTTAGGATCAATTTTCATTTGGAAAAACCCGCTACATAAATCCATACAAGAAAATAGAGTAGCATTTCCTAAATTGTCCACTAAGTCCGTTATATTAGGAATAGGAAAAGAGTCTGGTATAGTTTTTTCATTTAGTTTCCTGAAGTCGGTACAAAGTCTGAAAGAACCATCTTTCTTTTTGACAAGAAGTACTGGTGCGCTATAAGGGGAACTGCTTTCTTTAATAATCCCTATGTATAGTAATTTGTTGACCTGTCTATTTAATTCCTCTTTTAGGTGATGAGGAGGCCTATAAAATTTTTTGCCTAACTGGAATATCATCTGTCAAATTAACTTCATGTTGTATAGTATTACAACCCTTTAAATCTTGAATAGAATGGGCAAACACATGTTTAAATTCTTCAAGCAGGGGAAGTAATTTTCTTTTCTTATCTTCGGATAGGTGCGATAAATCTAGTTTTCCTCCCCAAGCTTCAAAATCATCACCTATTTCTTCAGTGGAAAATGTATTACACTCTTTAGTATCAATTTTTGTTACTTGTAAAGGTTCAATGGAAACTAATTTTGAACCTTTGTTTATGTGTATAGTATTTTTTGATGTATTTGCAACCCTTATTTTATAATTTCCCTCCTTAGATACTGGGTTTACGGAGCAAGCAACCCATACTCTATCACCCGCATGATCATTTGCAGGCTCTATTAAAACCGAATCTAAATTTGAATTTAATTTTTCTTTTGTTTTGATTTCTATAATTTTTTCGGTTCCAGGAAAAATAGTTATTTTGGTAACGGAAAATCCAAAAATGCAACTATTGTTATCTTCTATGTTCACGACATTAGTTTTTAATTCGTCACAGTCAGGATTTTGGTAATTCCATTTAATTGAAGTAGTTGTATTATGTAATAGTTTTTGCCTATAATCAATTATCATTTTATGTTGTACAAAAAAATCACTACTTAGTATTAGTTTATATTTTTTTGAAATACTATCTTTAGTAATATAGAAATCGCTTTGAAATTCATTAGTATTTATTTTAATTTTTAAAGTTACTTTTTCTTCAATTTCTAGCACATGGTCTGAAATGCCTTTAATTTGGATTTTACATTGTGAGAGCATTACACTACTTTGATAAGCTATAGTTTCAAAAAAATTTCGTTCGATTAGGTTACAAGATGCGCCTGTATCTAAGAGAGCATTTACTTTTACATTATTTATTGTGATTTGAATTACTGGCAATTTATCATTTATTGTGGATGTAACAAATAAAGGCACCTGTGTGGGTTTATTTTCGGAGTAGCGAGGTGCAGCCGTCTCTCCCCCTATTGCTAGTTTAAATGATTTCTTCTATTATCTCTACTTTTATGGAAATTGTTATGCTTGTTGGAATACCAACATCTTTGCGTTTCGTGTTCAATTTTACGGCAGAAGGAACAAAGTGGTATTCTGCATGTAGCTTCTTCATGCCCATGTTTTTTACACCTGACGCAAAACAAATTAGGTATTCTTTGGTTTCTATCTTGTGTTGGTATTGACTTACTTTTAATTCAGCTATTTGAGCTTGTAGGTCACTAATTTGTTTTATGAACATGCCCTGCATTTCTGAGTTTTTTTCTGTGTTATGTTTGATTAATGATTTTAGTTCACTTATCTCATTTATTTGAGTCACAGCGTGAACTGTTTCAAACTGTGTAGTTGGCGTTCTATTCAATGGAATGCATTCCTCTAAGAGAATGACTTGTTTCTTAAATTCACTATAGTCCGTGAGAGCTAAAGGTGTTATTCCTCTTAAAAGTTCAGGCTTAAGGCCATTTTTTGCCGTGGACAATAATAAATCCAATCTATATTGCTCGAATTCACTACTTCGTTCACTAGGAACGCATTTATAAGATAAGCCCTCGATTCGTGAAAAATATCTTCGTGCTGATTCTGACGGTAACTGATAACTCGTAGTTAACCGAGAGATATCTGTTGTCATAGAGTGACAGAAGTTAAACCTATCACGAAGCGCCGTGCAAACATCTACATATGAACCGTGTTTTTTAAGGTCACCCTGACTTGATAAAAATTCCTCCGCTTCTCCAGAAATTCTCAATTTTAAAGCTAATAATTTATCTTTCGGGCGCCATGAACAATGGTCACCAATTTCATCTATTCTATCCAAAAATTGTGATAGTGAAACATCTTTACAACTACCATCAAACACAGGAATATTATTTAAGAATTCACCAATATTAGGAGTGTCTACTGACACAACACACGAAGCGGTTTGAGTCTCACTATTCATAATTACATTAATTAAAAATATTTACCTTCAAAAAATAATTTACCTTAGCAAATATTAATGTAAATATATGAAATTCATTTCATATATTTACAAAAGTATTTACAACAATTTTCACAACAGTTACAATGTTCCACTTAATATAAAATAAACACAATAAGATTACTGTAAATAATTAAATAAGGAGATGTACCACGTGCAATCTTTTAATAGTCAGCCATGTTTAAAACTAAGCCAGAATCTTATTCCGTTTTCAGTTTTTCAAAATCCACTTTAAACGGCACCATTTTGTTGTGTCGAAAATTACAATTATTATAAAACGATCCCATATGATAATTTATATTAAAATAAGGCATTATTTTTTTTTAATATTGCGTTGTGTATTTATTCAAGTCTTTATTTCTACCCAGATTCTAACCTGAAAGAACAGAAGCAGAAACTGGCTTTGTTTTAGTAATCAAAACTTCTTTTAATTCACAAAAGAAAATAACACATCTATTTACAATAATATGAATTCAATTATTTGTATTATTTCTTTTATTACAACTTTGCTATTAAAATGATAATTCACTCACGTGGAGTGATTAAGTTACCCTAGATTGCCTGTTCTAGTTAGATTAATTATTAAATAAAGTTACGTAAATGGTGGTACCACACAAAAAAAAATCTGGCTGGATAATTAAATAAATAAAAAAAACATTCACTTACATATATAAACAGTCGATGGTATAGGCCGGCCTATTTAGTTCAAAAACCTGGTTGATCACAATAGTCCAGCGTTCTTCTTTAATAGTATGGCAAACACCTTGGATCGACGACAACTTGGATGTAAATGCTGACATTCAGGCATCTCCTAATTTCACAATTTGAGAGGGCTCTACTTCTTTCAATCAGCTTTTTCCTTTTTTATCAACTTCAACTTTACTTTTCAAAGTCTCCAATAAAGCGTCGAACTCCCCAAACCAACCGGGTCTCTTGTTCCGGTGATGTCCTGCAGCTCCTCTGTCTTTTTTTCCTCTGCCCTTCACTTCTCCTCTTCCTCCCCTCGCTTTTCCCTTGCAGGACCGGTTTTCTCCAAGTCCCACGTTAGGGCATTCCACTTCGTCAAAATGGGGGAAATGGGGTATAGAATTAAATAATAAAAAAAAGGACTTCCAGCCAGAAAAAAAATGGGTAGTTTAATTTATAAAAATTATCCAGCCAGTGAATACAACAAAACACACACACAAACACACACACACACAAACACACACACACACACACACACACACACACACACACACACACACACACACACACACACACACACACACACACACACACACACACACACACACACACACATATATATATATATATATATATATACTACTGGACTTTAAAATTGCTACACCAAGAAGGAATGCAAATAACAGAACGATATTTATGGGACACATACATTATAGTGGAAAGAACAAGTGATTAGATTTACAGGAACTTAGGATGTATAGATCTTGAAAAATCAGTACCCAGAGCAGCCACCTCTGGCTGCAATAACAGCATTTATCCGCCTAGGCATGGAGTCAAATGGAGATTGTATGACATGTACGGGGATCTCAGTTCATGCAGCTTCAACACTATGCCACAGTTCATCGACAGTAGTGGATGGTGAGTGATGGTGTGCAAATCGCTCGGCAACCATTGACCACACATTCATAATTGGTGACAGATCAGGAGAACGTGCTGGCCAGGGTAACAATCGAACCTGTTCTGTTTCAAGGAAGTTCAGAACAGTACGGGCAGCATGCGGTCGTGCATTATCCTTTTAAAACAAAGCATTAGGGAGGCCTCGAAGATAGGACAGAGCCACGGGCCTTAACACATCGGAAATGTAAAGGTTGCTGTTCAAAGTGCCGGTAATGGAAACAAGAGGTGATCGAGACGTGTATCCAATGGCACCCCATACCATCACTCCAGCAGATGGGCCAGTATGGCGATATCCAATGCAAGCTGGCAATGCGCGTTCTCCACGATGCCTCCAAACACGGATGCGGCCATCATGGTCCTGTATACAGAACCGAAATTCATCTGTAAAGATGACGTGATGCCAATCTCGCGTCTAGGTTCGTCGCTGATCACACCATTGAAGGTGCTCCTGTTTCTGACGCAGAATCAACGGTAGCCGAAGCCATGGTCGCCATGCAGACAATCCATGTTGCTGCAAACATCGTCGAACTGTTCGAGCAGAAACTTGTTGCCTTGCAAATGATTTCATTTCTCGACTCAGAGTTCGTGACGTGGCTGTACGATCCCTTGTGACCATGCGGATAAGATGTCTGTCTTCTCTGTCTGTCCGTATGATTGTCCTGAACCCATCGATTCCATATTCTGTTTAAAGTCATGGGGTCTCGACCGACGCGAGCAGCAACATTGCGGTACGATAAACCGCAAACCCGATAGGCTATAATCCTTCCTCGATCTAAGTCAGACACATGCTGATAGGCATTTCTTCTTCTTACACGAGGCATTACAACAACTTTCTTTGCCGAAAACAACGTTGAAACGGAAATTGAGAATGAGAAAACTGCTGTCATATCTCTGGTTTTATGCACATTGTTGATGTCGCTACTGTCGCCCGCTTTGTATGAATGCGTTGAAAATCTAATCATTTGCATATCCCAGCAAGTTCTACCTGTCATGCAAATTTCACGTGTGTGGTGTGCCGCCTTCCTGGTGTAGCAATTTTAATGGCCAGTAGTGTATATATATTATGTATATATATATTTATATATATATATATATATATATATCAACGTGTATGTAAATCTATAACGCAATAAGTACAAAATTCAACGAAATATATTCTTAAATGTAAATTTTTGCGTTTTTTCAAAGATATTGATTTTACATTAAGGAAAACTTAATATTTTTTAAGGTCTTTGATTAATGATTTACAATTCAAGCACTTCTTAACTTTAATTTTTATATAAGTTCAGAGAAATACTGGAAATGCATTAAGGAAAGGAAGTCATTAAGTATAGTCTGTAAATTTGTGGGTACTTTTATTCTAAGTTGTTAAGAATCAAGAATGCTTTTTTTGTGGAGTTGTATTATTGTATACATTTTGAAATATTTTGTATGAAATGACTTTCATCTCTTGATTTATCCATTTTTTGGCATTTTATCTATGATGAGACCATATTTAGTTATTAAGAAAACATATTTTATTTATGTTATGATTGTTTTTGCTTATAAGGGAAATAATTTTATACATAAAGAAAGGATCTTCATTTATTGCTTATAATATGCATACATACATATATATATATACATACTATACATATATATATATATATATATATATATATATATATATATATATATATATATATATATATATATATATATATATATATATATTA
>JAJQOW010002366.1:0-18782 GCA_037975125.1 Latrodectus hesperus | reverse complement strand
GGGAAACTCCTGATTTTTCTCATTTGTTCCGATTTTCCGATAATGTATGAAAGAAAATCTACTGGTTTTTGGAAATTTCAGTGAAAAACTTAAAAACAGCTGAAATTATGCCAGAAAAAAGTTTTTGAGTTGTTTTCGTAACTTAAACATACAAAATTAATTATATATATCTATATATATACCAAGGGATGAACCATGGGCAGATGTACAATGACATCGTGTTGTAAATCTGACAAATAACTTTGATCAAAAAAATATTTTCCAGTTTATGCTTACACACAATTTTAACTATTCCACGTTCTAATCCAGAATGTTAACGGATGTTCAGTCGTATAAAAAATATAAATAAATATAATGAATCCAGGTCTTCACTTTCTGATGAAAGTTTGAAAAGTTTAATTATTTTTAAATATGCTCAAAATGATAAAAAATGTTTTGAATAGCAGTTCCACAATTCATTTTTAAAAATTGCTAAGTCAGCAACGTAAATTGAAAAAATCAGCAACAAATTGAAAAAAATAATTTCCCTTGAGTTATTCGAATTTGAATACATATTATGTTTTTTATGGACAAAGTATTTGAAAATTTCCATATGTTTATATATATAGAAGTATTTGTCACTGAATTAAATTCATTTAGTAATGTATTTTATGTCTTTATGTAATTTTGTAAGTTTAATATTTACGAATTGCACTAGTGTAGTAAAAGTTGCTCTATAAAATAAATATTGGGACATAAATGTTGATGTTTTTTTTACATTAAAATTTATGCTCGCCTATATATACACATGCTCGCTTACCTTGTGAAAAAAATAATCACTAGATTCATATTTTGAGTGGTAAATAATCGGGAGACAAATAAACAAAATGCTTAAAACGGTAGAACCGCAAAAAAACAATTTTACTTTTAAGATTATATTTCTGAGAATGATTAACGTTACACATATTTTGTATCAATCTTAATATTTTAATAAAATATTCATCAACATCACAAAGGAACTATGAAAAAAAAAAAGAATATTCTGCATGTTTTTTTTATGAAATTAGTTTTTAATTAATTTTTGCAAGGTTGGGAAAGCTCTCGCGAATTTCGGTCTCATAATTTTTCCTTGTATTGAGAAATCCATATTCTTACTTGAAAACATAAATTAATCTAAAGGGTATCAATTTGTGTAGAAAACAAACACACATGCATATTTTTAAGTACCAGCTTCAAAATCATGGTTTAATTAGTTTCTCCACTGTCTCTTTTGCATAAGAGGACTCATTAGATCGAAATCTGTAGTTTAAAATATATTCCAGAGCACTACATACATCCATGTCCAAGATGGGATTCGAATCTATGAACTGTTGAGTGCTCACAGAGTCTACTAGTTCTCATCAGAGAAATCAAAACAATTTTTACATTATAACGAAATCTCCTTCCTAACCCCAAGAGACAAGCGTCTCGAGCCAGAGCTCGGAGCCTCGGCTCCCAGAAGATTTTGGCTATGATTCAGTGACTTGGCGATGTAAAGAAAGCGATAAGTTTCTCTGGCTAGGAAGTTTATCTCATTGTTAAACATGGCGGATTTCACAGCTACGCTTTCCATTTTCCTTTAGAAAAATGTATTTTAGTATTGTTATATTTTTATAAATATAACAAATTATTAGTTAAAATTAATTCATCGGGAATATAATTTCTTTGTGTTATAAAAATAATGGATGTGTGTATATTGCGCTTACATGATCTTTTCCTCTCTAAAGATTAAACGACTTAGTATTGTTATATTTTCGTAAAAATAAGAAAGAATTTGTTTATTAATTCATTGTGAATATAATGTCTATGCATTATTAGAACTATTAATTATTTATTCATAAATAATTTACGATTGTTTATAAATATTTAAGTTGTTATGTTTATTAAACAGATTATGCATAAACCCTTTTAACATTATTGCAAACAAAGTAGCTGAAAAATATTTTATATGAAGTTTCTACTTAAGAAAGAATTTTATTTTTTGAAATTTATTTAGCTTGATATTTTGATTTCTCTAAAGGAAGAGAAGAATTGTAGTTAATATTATATGATTCATTGTTTATTTACAAAAATATTTCTCCTAATTCAGATTCTTCATTTTAATCACTGTTCAAATTCATCACCATCATGAGAACAGTATATTTTTTCATCAAGTACATCCTCACTGGGTACCTTCTGCTGAAATAGTTTTCTTCGAGAACTCATCTCTTTCATTTTCAGTTAATTTTATGTTTGTACAATATTCTTTAGAAGTAAAACGGCTAACAAGAATAGGAAAATAATCTGGAGCTCAAAATTGAGCTGCTTATGAAAAAAGTTTTGAAGCAGTATTTGTGGCTTTGGGCACGGAGTCATTCCCAATGTTATATGAATTCTGAGAAATTTAGTGAAAAAAATTTATTTAGTTTCACCCTCAGTTTTTTACATACGATATTTTATTCCCATTTATAATATCTTTATTAAAACACAAAAATCAGAATGAAATGTTATACTGAGTGTCTTTTTATTCATATAAATGAAATATAAAAATTTTCCCATTTTTAAAGAATATAAATATTTTTGTATTTCAAATAAATGAATCGCATTCTTAAATTGAACTACAGATGTTCAATATTTACAACTTGTGATATATCTTATTTTGAATTTTTAATTTAAAAAATAGACAATGTACACACTAAATAGCAAAATATTTTTTATTCAGTGGTTTTTTTATTGAAATTTATATTACATACAAATTTTATTAAAACAAATCATGTGTGCAAAAAATGCTTTAAACAATTTTTATTTTGAATTAACAGATATTTTAATTTTGGCTTTGTAAAAAAAACTTGAGATGCTAATTTATAATTAAAGCATGATAGTGTGAAAAACAATTTAGTCAAATTAATTTTATCATGGGAATACAGAAATAAGAAGGAAACGTGATAATGCAATTCACACTTCTTTGTTACTGTCATATTATCACATCCACCTTATCTGCGAAAAAATTAATGTCTTCAGCACCATATAAAATGCAAATAAAGTTGTTATCTATTTCTATTTTAAATATGGTGCTAAGATATAAGCAAACTATTCCGCTTTTCCTTCATATTTTGAAAAAATATTAAAACTTGCAAACATATATAAACAAATCGACTAACACGAACCTCGTTTCAAATTAAACCGGGGAATAAGAAAACATAGGGTTACTAATATTAAGTCTGAACAATAGTCACATTTTACAACGCCAAATTATTGCAACTACTCTCTTCAAGTGCGTATGCGTTAGAATTCCCACGGCCCCAGAATGGCCATTACAGTACAAGAGAAAGTAGAAGCGCTGGCAAACTCCCTCGAGGAACAATTCCAAGAAAACACAACCGACGATAACACAAGTATTCGTAATGAATCCTATGTTAACTTTCTCGTTAGCTCCTACTTCCGTCACAATAATTTTACCCCCCAGGATACTCAGACAATCAATGCCTCAGAGGTGGAAGAGGTTATACAAAAACTAAAACCCAAAAAGAGTCCGGGCTACGATCTTATAACTAACAAGGCGATCAAGCAAATCCCGGTTACTGCAGTATGTCTACTCACTGACATAATCAATGCCATAATTAATATTGGACATTTTCCCACACTTTGGAAAAAGGCAGTAGTCATTCCGATCTACAAACAGGGAAAAACAGAAATCTACCCTCCAGTTACAGGCCAATATCCTTACTGCCAACGATGGCCAAAATAGCTGAAAAGTTCATTCTGAATAAACTGTTAGATTTTGATGCCCAGATGAGCATCATAATCCCTCAGCAATTTGGTTTTCGGAGGAAACTATCCACATCCCACCAATTGCTCCGGGCAGTGGAGAAGATAGCAAAAGGTATTGCTAACAAAAAATCTACTGGAGGAATTTTTCTGGACATAGAAAAAGCTTTTGACCGTGTTTGGCATCAAGGCTTACTATTCAAATTAATTACTTACAACTTCCCTCCCATTCAGATCAAACTCATAAGAAACTACCTAACTAATAGAAAATTTACCGTAAGGTTTGATAATGTTTACTCCCAGGAAAAGCCCATATTAGCAGGCGTCCCACAGGGATCACTGCTGGGCCCATTCCTATTTAATGCCTTCATCAATGATATTCCGCAGAGCCCTAATACTATGCTTTGCCTGTTTGCGGAAGACACTGCCATATTAACCACAAATAGCAATCACAAAACACTACACCAACACTTATCAGAACACCTGAAGGTAATAGAAGAATGGCTTGTTAAATGGAAAATAAAGGTAAATCCGACCAAGTCCCAGGCAGTTCTTTTCACAAGAAAAATGTTACCGTGTGAAAAGGTCAAATTAGCGGGAAGAGAAATTCCCTGGGCTAGTAGGGTTGATTACCTTGGACTCACTATTGACAGGAGACTAACGTGGAAAGCCCATATTACTAAAATCAAAAATAAATTCATAGCAGCTAAAACTACCCTTTATCCACTGCTAGCCCCCAAGTCAAAACTCTCGCTAACAAATAAACTCCTAATATATAAAGCCTACCTCAGACCGATAATTACCTATGCTGCTCCAATCTGGGGAGGAGCAGCTGATTCAAATATCAAAGTCTTAGAAGCTCAGCAAAGCAAAATACTTAGACTTATTACTAACTCAGAGTTTTACTTTAGAAACCACCAAATAAGAGAGAACTTGGGAATTCTGCCTCTAGCCCGCTACCTTAAATTTCTTGCATTTAATTTCTACCATAAATTATACACAATCAACAATAGTGAGATTCAGGGTATTGAACTTTACAGTCCTTATGACCTAACGCATTTCCATAGGCCCAGAGCAGTGTTGAGAGTAAAACCTCTCACCAATATCTCCATTTATTCAAATAATTCCAAACGGAAAAGAAAGAAGAATAATAATTAATGGAAATCATATCTCTACCTAAATAAAATCTTGTGAACCACATTGTAAATAAATCGTGTGGAACCTGTAAATATCTCAGTTTTATGTAATCTTAAACAACTATGGATATGTATCATTCTTTGTCCTCCGTTGTAAATATTCTAACGGTACTATCAAGAATTATTGTCATCAACCTGTGTTTTTTTTCTTTGTAACTCCTTGGTAAATATTTTAACGGAATTTGTGTGCTTCAAAGAATTATTGTAATCATCCTGTGTATTCTCCTTATATTTTCCTTCGTAAAAAATTTTATATGGATTTTATGTGTACAAAGAATTATTGTCATCATCTAAGTGTCTATTACTAGGATTACTCAATTACTTAGTCCAAAAACACAAGTCATGCAGAGTGCATCCAGTGGGAGCACTTACCTCAATAGTTTTGTATTATTCATTATTGTATCTTTATTTCTGATTTTTTTAATCACCAGGCCAAGACTATCCAAGGACTCCAATTCTTTAGAAAACGAGGTACATGGCCGGAAGGCTACAGACCTCCCTCAATTCCAGACGAAAAAAAAATTCCCATTTGGAGCCGACGTTCCGGGCCCGGTCTCGAGACGCTTGTCCCCAAGAGTGTCCGATGGACATTTACTCTATCAAGGAGATTGATTTCCCACAGATGGCCCCCGTAACTAACTAGTATCAGAGTGTAACCTTGAGAAATGGTTCACGATACCGTGGGAAAAGCTTAAAATAATTCATGGAGGGGCATTAAGTGCTTCACGGATAATGCGATTCATCTGTAGGGAAACCAGAGTCTCCTGTCGTGTGACCCCTTACTGAGTTTTTAAAGATTCCTAGAGTAGCCCTTTTCTAATTATCAAAAGTGATCGCCAATTTGACAGGAAGCATATGGTCCAGAAATGATGTACGAGGTATGTTTGATAAGCTTCTGGAGAGAGATAGAAGATTATTTAAAGAAACCATAGACTGGGGTTGAGCAAAAATTCTTAGAAATACTTAAATTGTAATCGTATTGTTATTCAAAATCCTTATTATCCATTCTGTCAGGTGATATATAAAACATAAATGTCTACCTATAACTGCAAAAAGAGAATGGCATTTAGCTAAGCAATTCATTCATCCATTAGACCAACTATTGCCTGATTCTAAGAAGTCTCCGCCCAGAACCCAAACCGAAGTTCCCGAGATTAGTGCCTCGAGACAGAGGCCCGATCGTTGGCTCCAGATGGGAACTTTAACGCATGCGCATTTGAAGAAAGTAGTTGCAATAATTTGTATGTGAATATTGTTCAAACTTAGTTTTAGCACAGGGCTAGGGAAAATAGGGTTGCTAAAACCAGGGCTCTTTCCCTAGCCCTGGTTTTAGCAACCCTATGGTAATTGCTTATTTATATTTCTATTATTGTTTTGCGAGAGCGAAAAGCGATTAAGAAAAAAATAATGGGTATTTATGTATTATCCTGTGTGTGTGTGTTAACCTTCTTCGCCTTAAGATTAAGTCGTAGAATTTCGCAAATTTTAATTATAATTTTTAAAATATGAAGGAAAAGCAGAATAGTTTATTTATATCTTAGCACCATATAAAATACAAATAGATATAAGCTTTAATTATATTTTATATGGTACTAAATCGTATCATTAACGAGACATTTATTTTTTTGTGGATATAATACGTAAGCACCAAAGAATTTTGGATTGCAACTATCGCATTTCCTTCTGGTTTTTGTATTTTAATACAGATAAACATAAATGGGAATAAAATGCCATGGTAAAATTAATTTTACTAAATAAATTGTTTTTGACACTTGTAAATTAATATCACAAGTTTTTTTTTTTTCCAAAGCCAAAATTGAAATTTTTGTCAATTCAAATTAAAAATTGTTTAAAATTTTTTTGCACATATGAACTGTTTTAATAACTTTGGATGTAATATATAAATTTCAATAAAAAAAACTGCAAAATTAAAAGATTTTCCTATTTAGTGCGTACATTGTCTACATTTAAATTAAAAATTCTGAATAAGATAAATCTCAAGCTGTAAATATTTAACATCTGTAAGTTAATTTGATAGTACAACTCATTTGTTTTTGTAAAATAAGTTTTTAAATTTTTAAAAATGAGAAAGTTTATAGATAATAAATTTCTCCTCATTACAAATATATGAATGGGATAGCGGTATTATAAACATAAATAGAAATAAAATATAATGCGTAAAAAAATGAGTGTGAAATTGAATAAATTTGTTTTACTAAATACATATATCAAACAAAATATTTATTAGTTCTTTCATGTTTACATGACAAATGCCTGGTTTCAATATAAATTCATTATTTCACAAGCAGTTCTTTTTTTTCCATTTTTCACTTTATCATGCTCAAATCACAAAATTATAATTTATGTTTGGTTTAAATATAAGTTTATTAGCTCAAGTTTTTTTAATTTAATAAAAATTTGTATCATATTTAATTAAAAATTTAATTCTTTTTGCATACATGAGTTTTTTTTTAACAAGCTTCAATTAAAAAAACTGCAGCATTAAAATATTGTTTAGTGTGTAGATTGTCTATCGTTTAAATTAAAAATTCTACTAAGATAAATCGCAAGCTGACAGTACAATAAATATCTAATTCGATTCAAAGTAAAACTCATTTATTTGTGTAAATAAGATTTATAAATGAGGAAATTTATAAATAACACAGAATTTAATAAATTTTCTCAGTTATATGTACAGAAGATTTTAGAAGGAACTTTGAAAATAATACAGGTCTTCAAATCAAAGCACTAACGGATACCAACCATGCTAACTTATTTCAACCTGACAAACCCACGCATTATAGAAGTAGGTATGGGAATTTTATTGATCTAATTATGGTAAGCAACCCCGCCCTCCTGCTGATATCACAACTCTGGAAGATCTCCCATCGGACAATTATCCAGTAGTCGTAAGTTTCGGCAACATAAACAATGATAAAGATGAATTCACCAAAATAGCTAAATTGGAAAAAAATTTAGAGCCGCAATCAACGATCAAATCCCCATTAATAATAACACCCCCAGCGAGATTGATAGAAATGTAACTTTTATTACTAACGTAATTCAAACAGCTCTCGAGTCAAACAGCACTGCGATTAAAACGAAAAGTAATACAAGTCTCTCTAAATATATTCTTGATCTAATCAAACAAAAAAATTGGTTCAGAAAACAATATCAAGCCTATCGTATCCCTGATATCAAACGCAAAATAAAATTCTCTAACAAATACAATAAAAAAAAGAAACCGCTGCTCAAAATAATAAAACCTGGAGTGATTGCCTAACCAAACTTAGTCTTGAAGACGGATCATTTTGGCGTGTAATCAGAAAAACCAAAACAGATAAACAGTCCTTCCCTGTTCTAAGAGATGGCTCCACTGTCGCAATATCAAATGTGGAAAAATCCGAGCTTATTGCTAATAGTCTCGTGGCCCAATTCAAATTAAACGACTTAGGAAGCTTAGCACAACAATCAAATATTGAAAACCATGTGCTAAATTACCTGAATTCAAGACACACAGCACAATGACACCTTACTCTCACTATTTGCAGACGACACTGCTATCATGACCACACACAAAGACCTTGACACCATCCACACATACTTTGCTCACATTAAGAAAATTGAAAGCTGGTTAGTCAGATGGAAAATCAAAATAAACACGGACAAATGCACTGCGGTTCTATTCTCAAGAAAAAGAAAAGAATGCCAAAAACTAAAAATATTCGAAAACGAAATACAATGGTCCCCACAAACAAAATATCTGGGAGTAATCCTCGATAAAAGACTAACGTGGAGTCCACACATTAACGAAATAAAATCTGAATCCAACAGCGCCACTAGAGCACTGTATCACCTCCTAGCGAAAAACTCAAGCCTAAACAATATAAAATCCTAATTTACAAAATGTACATCAGGCCCATTAAAACATACGCCTGCCAGATATGGGGTGGTGCTTGTGCGACTTCCATAAATAACCTCGAAAGACAACAATAAAATCCTTAAGGTTATTTCGAAATCGGAATATCACTTCAGGAATGACCAAATTAGAAAGGACTTAGGTATATTAACCCTTAGCAACTTTATAAAACACCTTGCATTTAAATTCTACAGCAAATTATACAGTATAGAAAACACGGCAATACAAAATATCCCTAACTATAACCCGTATAAACCTAAATTCTTTCGTAGGCCAAGAGCAGTACTTCGTCTAAAACCAACGACAGTTAACTTCTAGCAATCAATGTTTAGGTAGGTAGGTTATGGCGGACACTTTTGGAGCTTTATGCTAGGATGCTTGTAGCTCTCATTGAAGAAGGTATTTGGAGAGGATTTATGTAGTCAACATTATTTAAGTAAAGTCAATTGAAGTCGGTGATCACTAACAGAAACGTCTTGATATGGGAAGAAAAAATTCAGATTTATAAATTTGTGTTAGAAAATGGTTCAAGGATCTTTAGTTGTAACTTTTTTTCATTAAGATTAGAATCTGTTAGACAGGCGTAGAAATTCACAGCATGCAAGAATTTTAATTTTCGGATTTGTAGATGGTTTAAATATCAAAGAAAATGATAATGCTACTATTCTAATCTTAATGAAAATTGTTGGGTTTGAATAGCTAAAAATTTTTTTGTCTACTGACTCTTGAAATTTCTAAGTATTGAGGTGACTATTCTAAGTATTGAGGTGATCATTTATTTTAGCATGAGTAATTTCTGATGGTTGGTTAAACTTTACAATTGTAGCAAAATTTGTTTTAGAGCTTTTAAATTGTTCAATAAAAGATAGTTTATTGCCTTAAATTTTAAAAACAGAGTTTCTTCTTCACGAGATGAACATGAAGGATCATCTGAAGCGTGAGGTCCTTTGCAGTTTACACAATATGGGACTTTAGTTGAACAAGAATCATTATTGTGATGTGAGCCACAGAGTCTGCATAAAGCTGATTGTACTTTACATTTTTTGTTGCGTGTGTAAATTTAAAACAAATTCCACATTGACGAACTTTATCCACAAAAATCTTTACATTTACAATAGATAAAAAACACTTTAATTTGAGACTGGATTTTGTCCGTAGACTCTTACCAAGATAGTTTCTGAAAAATCTGAAGATCCCTTTATATTGAAACGTCGTATTTGAAATACAATAAGGCCGCTATTTTCTATTTCTAATGCTAGATTTTCTAGACTTTCGTCCACAGATATGAACGGGATAATAAATTTCGTAGTGTATTGTTCAATTTGTATTCGGGGAGTCACAGGGTCATTTAATACTGTTTCGATTTTACAAATTTCCGTTGCAGTTTTATAATCATTTGTAGTGATAATAAATTTCCCGTGTCTGGTGTGTCTGACTTCTTCAATCCCATTCTTGTTGGAAATTGCGTTTAATAGTTCAGATTTTAACTTTGAAGACCTCTTAGCAACAGAAGCATATCCTGCTGTAGGATACAAAAACACTGTGAAATTTGAAATTCTAGTTTCTGAAGCTAATTGTATAGCTAGCGGTGCATTATCATCATTGTCTAATATAGAGTTCGATGCATGTTTTGGTATGCAATATTCACATTCAATAAATGGTATACCGTCTTGTAAGCCTGTCATTTTGAATGTAACATCTTGTACGTACTTGAGCTTGAAACTAATGAACCAATTAATAAATTAATCTTATTGGAATTCCCACAAACTTAAATAAATAAAAAATAAATAGCTTGAGTTCTTCTCAAAGCTAATAAAGTTTGAAGAAGTATGGTACGTACCGGTAATAATCCGCAACTTTTTTTGTTTTCAGCTCTCATTGAATATCTGGATTTAGTTATAAATGAAGAGAATAGCAAATTAGAAGACTGTCCAATCAATGTGTCTATTAAATTAAATTAAATTATGTCTATTAAATTGTTGCCACTTCTCTATTTTAACTCCATCAATATGGTGTAAAGAAATTGTCAGTACGCTTTTAAATCCTCCCACCCATTAATTGTTGGTAAACGAATGTTTGCTTGTAAGCAAACGCTACGACATTAATCTGTAACGACGATACCATCAGCAGATGGCACCGCTTCTACCTACACCAAAACTTAAGCGAATTTTCCTGCTTCAATAAAGTATCTTAGTTAAATATTTTATAATAATAAATTTTAAATGTGCAAAATAAACAAATTAAATAATTTACCCATAACACTGTCATGCAAACCCAATTCTAACCCAGGGAGTACTTCCATTGATCCTATGAAATGTATCTGTGATTTTTTTCTTAAATATTTTATTAAGTACTCCATGTTCTTCTTATATTGCAGACACTCGGTGCACCAAGAATTGTAAATATCTCAATGAATTTCTCTCTTGTATTGCAAGATCTTGTATAACTTTTCTTGAATTTTTCACTAACTTTCGGGAAGCTTAAGGGAGTTAGGTAAGTGTGCTCCTGAAGCTATGTCTTCTCCATCTCTTAGGCAACTTCATCTTCTTCATTAGGTCCCAAAATTTTGTAATTAGTACCGAGGCAAATGGCTTACAGCTAGAGACCTCACAGCAAAATTTAGAACAGATTTAACCTTCCGGCCATGTACCTCGTTTTCTAATGAATTAGAGTCCTTGGATAGTCTTGGCCTGGTGATTAACAAATAAGTAAAAAAAGATACAAATTATAGTGAGTGCTCCCACTGGATGCACTCTGCATGACTTGTGTTTTTTGACTAAGTATAATTGAGTAATCTTAGTAATAAACACTTAGATGATGACAATAATTCTTGGTACATTCAAAATTCCGTTAAAATTATTTACAAAGGAAAAGATAAGGAGAATACACAGGATGATTACAATAATTCTTTGAAGCACACAAGTTCCGTTAAAATATTTACAATGTTACAAAGAAAAAACACAGGTGGATGACAATAATTCTTGATAAACACAAAGTTCCTTTTGAATATTTACAACGGAAGACAAAGGAGGAAATATATCCATATTTGTTTAAGATTAAGTAAAATTGAGATATTTACAGGATGCACACAATTTATTTACAATGAGGTTTCTCACAGAAATTCATTTAGGTGGAGATATGATTTCCATTAATTCTTCTTCTTCTTCTTTCTTTTCTGTTCGGAATTATTTGAATAAATGGAGATATTGATGAGAGGTTTTACTCTCAACACTGCTCTGGGCCTTTTGAAATCCATTGAGTCATAAGAACTGTAAAGTTCAATACCCTGAATCTCACTATTGTTGATTGTGTATATTTTATGGTAGAAATTAAATGCAAGAAATTTGAGGTAGCGGGGTAGGGGCAGGATTCCCAAGTTCTCTCATATTTGCTGGTTTCTAAAGTAAAACTCTGAATTAGTAATTAGTCTAAGTATTTTGCTTTGCTGGGGTTCTAAGACTTTGATATTTGAATCATCTGCTACTCCCCAGATTGGAGCAGCATAGGTTATTATCGGCATGAGGAAAATGTGGTTAAGATTACCGCGAAGTAAGCGGTTGTGTCTTAACCGTATGTATGTTATAGGCCCAGAGGCCATTCCGTCCTTGCCAAGGAGAGTGCTAACCTTCTCTCCTTTCATATCACACTTCCTTCTTTTATGTAACACGACCCCTCTTGATGACCCACCGAATGTCCCGTCAATTCAGCAAACTTTCCTAGAACGGTAAAAATCAATTCGTATAAGCTCCCAAGTCGATTGAAGATTCCTATAAGTAACCTACATCGATCTTGCAGATAGTCATCCATTCATAGTTCATTGTAAATAATCATCAGAATAATTCATCGATTGTAGATAAATGCATTGATTCGGCCTATTCTCACTTATTCATCTGAAACGTGGACATTGACTGAGAAGGACAAAGAAACCATCTCCATTTTCGAAAGAAAAACTTTAAGAAGCATATTTGGTGGAATAAAATGTGAGAATACATGGCGAAGAAGAACTAATTCTGAGCTCTATAAACTATATAAAGAACCAGATATTGTTAAATTTATCTCAATACAGAGATTACAATGGGCAGGACATTTTAACCGGATGAACGACAATCGAGTGACGAAAAAAGTTTTCTTGGCTCGCCCCAAGGATATTGGCCTGTAACTGGAGGGTAGATTTCTGTTTTTTCCCTGTTTGTAGATCGGAATGACTACTGCCTTTTTCCAAAGTGTGGGAAAATGTCCAATATTAATTATGGCATTGATTATGTCAGTGAGTAGACATACTGCAGTAACCGGGATTTGCTTGATCGCCTTGTTAGTTATAAGATCGTAGCCCGGACTCTTTTTGGGTTTTAGTTTTTGTATAACCTCTTCCACCTCTGAGGCATAGATTGTCTGAGTATCCTGGGGGTAAAATTATTGTGACGGAAGTAGGAGCTAACGAGAAAGTTAACATAGGATTCATTACGAATACTTGTGTTATCGTCGGTTGTGTTTTCTTGGAATTGTTCCTCGAGGGAGTTTGCAAGCGCTTCTACTTTCTCTTGTACTGTAATGGCCATTCTGGGGCCGTCCATGAGGGGGGAAGTACGCCCTTCTTTGTTTTTCTTTTCTTGACTGCCCTCCAGAAGGAGCCATCTTCAACATTTAAATTAGTGAGATAGGAGTTCCAGCTATTACAGTTGTGTTTATCAATTTCATTTTTGATGGTTCTTTTAAGGGCGTTTATTTGGGTTTTTAATTCAGTCGTTTTATATCTATTAAATTGCTTGCGAAGTCTATTTCTAGTTTTAATTAAGTTAATGATGTTTTCGGGAAGAAAATTGGTTGGTTGTGTGGGTTTCAGGCGTTTACTGGTATCAAGAGCTTGTTGTATTATTTTTGTTAGTTCTTCTGCTTTATTTTCAATTTGATCTTCAGTAACAATGGGGCTTAATGAATTAGGTGAGAGGGAGTTGTTAATGACATTTCTAAAGACATTCCAGTTATGGTAAGTGGTGTGGTATTCATTTCCCTGTTGTGTGGAGTGGCCATAATAGATTAACACCGGGTAGTGGTCTGATTGGAGGTCTTCAACAGTAGAAAGTTTCATTGGTGATTGGACTCCTCTGGACAGCATGAGATCAGTGTAGTTTCCATGTATTTGTCCATAGTGTGTTGGCTTGTCTGGCCTGTATATGTTGAATTCAGTATTTTGAACTAGGGAGGCAATCGTGCGTCCAGATTTATTCTTGTAGGGACAGTCCCAATTTGGGTGTTTGGCATTGAGGTCGCCAGCTAGAATAATTTTGTAGCTTAGTGAAGCTAAGGTTTCTAGATCCATCGAGAGTGCTACATTGGGGGGATTATTAGGGGGATGTACAGCGATGCAACTGTAATGTCACCATTATTTGAAAAATGCAGTTTAACAATTGTGGCTTCTGCAAAATGGAGCCTGGGTGTTGGTATGTGTGAGTGAGGGATTTTTGTTTTTATAAATATGGCCGTTCCGCCCTGCTGGCTGGTTCGATCATTTCTATACACTGCATAATTGGGGATGTTGACCATATAAGAGTTCATCAGGTGGGTTTCCTGTACTAGGATAAGGTCAGGATGATTGTTTGACACAAAATTTTTTAATTCAGTAAGTTTAGTAAGTATGCCATTGGCGTTCCAAATCATTATTTTTATGTTGTTAAATTCCTTAACTGTCATTATTGGTATCGTTAATATTTAGGGCTTTTAGTAAAATGTGCACTTTGTCCGTTGGATTAATAGTGCGTTCTAAGATTGGGACAGCCTGCATGAGGGCAGGAAAGGCTTTAAAAATTGAGTTAACTTCTTTGAGTAGTTTCATAATTATATTAATGTTTTCAAATTGACTAAAGTCTGTTGTGGTTTGCGGGTTCGATGTAGGTGGAGTTGACTCTTGTTTATCGTTGTTATTTCTGGCGGCCTGCGCAAATGAGAGGCCTTTTTTAGTAAAGTTACTAGCAGTGTTAGGAGTTACTTGAATTTTCTTGCTTCTGTTGACTGGGTTTGCTAAGCAGCCTCCATAGGAGGCTGTGTGGCTATTTCCACAGTTGCAGCATTTTGGTTTGTCTAATTTTTGATGGGGGCAGTCTCTAGAAGCATGCTTAGCTCCACACTTTACACAATTTGGCTTCAAAAAGCAAACGGCAGAATTGTGACCAAATCCCTGACAGTTGTAGCACTGGACCGGCCTGGTGTTTACATATTTTTCGACCTTAATTATTAAATTCAAAAGATCTTTTAAATTATAAATTTTTGGAGCAATTTCATTTGTGATTAGGGTGATCAGAAAGCATGGGATAGGCTCCTTCTTTCTGTGCTTTCTCATAACTGTTACAGTAGCAACATCAAAGCCTCTAAGCATCAATTCCTCTTTTATGAGATCAGTAGAGGTGGTGGGGGGAGTCCCTTAATGACCACCTTTGTTGGTTTGTCAAGTCTATTTTTGATAATAAGACATTCAATATTGTTGTCAGTTAAATAGGTTGTAATAGCTCTATGGGAATCAGATGTAGAAGGAAAAACCTTCAGATATTCACCTGCGAGTTTTGCAGTAATGCTTTTATCAATATTTGTTTTTAGCTGGTTAATTAGGACGTTAAAATTTTCCTCGTATTTCACCAAGATGGGTGGAATTTTTTCCTTCTGCTGACTGCTGAAAGGAGTTGGGTCAGTGTTTGCATTGTTTTCTTGGATGGAGTCAGCATTGTCTAACACATTAAATTTATTGCTAATATTAGTAAGGGGGGCTGCCAGAGTAGCTTTAATGTTAGCTGTTTTCCTGGGCCTAGTAAAGCCTTCCTCGTCGCTATTACTGTTGATCATTCTTTTATTTTTAATTGGTGTAGACACCGGGGCCTGTCCAGAGCTTAACATTGGAAATTGCATATTATAATAAGCAGTATTTTCATCAATATCATTGGAAACAGTTACAGAATTACTATTTATTAGACTATTATTTGCACTATTAATCATACCATTGTTAGCATTTACATAGTAAATATTGTTTGGGACAGTAATAACATCATTATTAATAGAAATACAATTACTAGTTAAACCATCGTTTACGTTATGTGATATACGATTTTCAAAATTTATATCTGAGCCATCCTTACCATTTGTAACACAAGTACTATTGTTATTAAACATATTACCATCATAGTAAGGTATGTTGGATATTACTGGGTTATTAGTTACATTTGCATTACCAGGATTACTCAAAATATTATTAGAAGTTACATAAGAATTAAATGTAGATGGATTATTACCTTGACTATTGCTTATCTTTTCTATTAAATTATCATCTATATCAGTAGAGTTATTACTAGAAATTCTAGTTTGTTTACTTTTGTTTGCAGCAACAGCATTATTAACATTATTAGAAAGGATTGACCATTTCGTTTTATTTTTAGTATTTTTGGAAAATTTTTTAACAATTTTAATATTTTTTAATTTTTTAACAGTTTTAATATTAGCATTAACTGAATTCTGTTCTAAGTCTACATCACTATCAGATGAAACAGTCTTAGAGTCATGCAGAGTACAATTTGATATTAGGCAATATCCCAATTGAGAGCACTTACCTCTAATTTGTTGTGATACAATTGATGCCTTCTGGTAGAGGTGATTTTGGAAAGTCCAATGGGCATTTTGTTGATATTTCGGGTTGGATTTTTCCATTCCTTCCATTAACCGTTTTTGGGCAGAAGCAAACATTTCCAGCAGCTCACTGTGTTTTGACATTTCACGTAGCATGTTACATCTTCGGAGCTTGGTTATCGGAACACTTGGGTCTAGTGCCATGTAAGCCTCTAGGTTTGGCACTAGCCCTTTGATAGCACTATCACACGAATTTTGTTCCTCCATTGTTGAAACGCTGGATTTAACCGGGCTTACATTTTCACTAACACTGTTACCGGGACACATACTAACACAATATTCCATAGTGGTTTGCTGAATCGGAGCACACTCATTGCTCTGCTCCAAAGGAGAGGGCACTGAGGTATCCATATGGCAACCTTCAGCAAGATCCTGTGATGAAATCGAGGGTTCCGAGGAGGTGCAGGCAGAAGCCGGCGAAAGCAGAGAGGGACCCGAGAGGGGTCGACTGGGCAAGCCGCATTCCGCGGCCATCGGCTAAGAGAGCGATCAGCTGAGACCGGTTTAGGAGAAAATTGGAAACACGTCTTTAAACCTCGGCAGCTGGGCCAAAAGTCCTGCTCCGTTTCCGACCTGGGCCGGTTCGCTCCTCCTTAGGCGACCTGGAGAATCCGGATTCCTCCGGTTACACCATATCGACATCGTGCTTAATGCGGACGCCTGATCCACATAGACCAGCAGAGGACAGACAGCAACTTATGTCTACTTTTAGAATCAAGGACTTCAAAAGTTATGGACTGTATTGGGGTTCTTGGAATTTAAAGTTAATAATGGTAAAACATATGCAAGATCCATTATTGTAGTAGAATCTCTCTCTCTCTCTCTCTGCCCCAAATTTCTTATTATTTCAATCTCTTATTACTTTTCTATACATGGCCCGACTTGGCCTGATTGGGTACCTACTCGTCTTCACAACAAGAATAAATAAATAAATAAAAACATAAATTGAAATTCAAATCAACAGAGAGAGATTATAAATAGTACGGTACTATTGTAACTTGAATTTTGTTGTTGTTGTCGTATGCTAGCTAGGCTGGCATTATAGGGTGCGCTGCTCCCTTTTTCCTACAGAACCCTATTTTGGTGTGGAGTCCGACTTCCTCAGTACACACATGCCATAGGGACCCGTTTAGAGGGTAGGCAACCATTCACACCTCATTCATACAAGGAAGGGACAAAGACAGGATAGATAGAGAGAGAAAAAGTACGTCTATAAATCGTGTGGATCCTGTAAGTATCTCAATTTTATTTAATCTTAAACAAATATGGATATATTTCCTTCTTTGTCTTCCGTTGTGAATATTCTAACGGAACTTTGTGTTTATCAAGAATTATTGTCATCAACCTGCGTTTTTTCTTTGTAACTCCTTTGTAAATATTTTAACGGAATTTGTGTGCTTCAAAGAATTATTGTAATCATCCTGTGTATTCTCTTTATATTTTCCTTTGTAAATAATTTTATAGATATTTTATGTGTACCAAGAATTATTGTCATAATCTAAGTGTTTATTACTAGGATTATTCAATTACTTAGTCCAAAAACACAAGTCATGCAGAGTGTATCCAGTGGGAGCACTTACCTCAATATCTTTGCATTATTCATTATTGTATCTTTATTTCTGATTTGTTAATCACTAGACCAAGACTATCCAAGGACTCTAATGCATTAGAAAACTAGATACATGGCCGGAAGGCTACAGACCTCCCTCAATCCTAGACAAAAAAATGTACATCCATGTCCTAACAGGGATTCGAACCCAGGACCTTCCTATCCGCAGTCATGTACGCTGACATGAGGGCAGAGCTCCGCTAAATTTGCATAATTATGATGGCTCAATTAAGCCAATCAGAAGCCCGTATTTTAGTGAACATATTGCATTTTGTGATATGTAAAAACACAAGCTTTTGATTAGCCAAATTTTTCCATTCTAATTTCAAACTTTTAATACAATTCTGCCCTAAAAAGACATTTATTTAAGATATATATATATATATATATATATATATATATATATATATATTATATATATATATATATATATATATATATATATATATATATATATATATATATTATATATATATATATTATATATATATATATATATATATATATATATATATATATATATATATATATATATATATATATATATATATATATATATATATATATATATATATATATATATATATATATATTATATGGATTTTGGAAATGCACATTTTTTGCT
>JAJQOW010002365.1:0-18792 GCA_037975125.1 Latrodectus hesperus | reverse complement strand
TAATTAAACTATGATAAAATGATTGAACTATCATTTGCTTTTGACATTCAAATATGTTGCTTATCAATGTTTCAATACTAATTGGATTAAATTAGTTCTTGTATTTGTATGAAAATTTAATTTTACTAAGACAATTTAATAACTTCATCATAAAAGTATGGGTTCAATAAAAATAATAACCTGAAAATTTCATCAGAAATAAGAAACACTCTAATTTTGTGTTGGTTATATGCATTTGATTAGAATACTGGTGAAATATTATATTTTGTAGATTTTTAAATTATCAAGAAACTCTATAAATTGATTTAACAAAAATTTTTAATTATTTTTAAAAATACTTTTATTTTAATAATCAAAGTTTTTTTTTTTATTTCACTAAACTCTATGTAGTAAGAAAAAAAAATCAAATGATTGATAGTAACTCTTCTAATTGGTCAACTGTTACGTATGACGCATAAAATTAACTCTCTCGTCATAAAAACATTCAAGATAAAATGAATTACACAAGAAAATAAATTCACGGTTACGATCACGGCCTCTCAGTGTGAATGCTCTTTAACATTTTCGAGTTTTTGAATAACAGGAAGTAAAATTTCACAACTCTGGAACTTCAGACACATTTTTTTAATAAACTTCCTAGGTCAAGGCTACACTATCTCTACAGGGCGGGAATCATCATTAATTTGTCTATCAATTGATATATTTATCTGAAAATATTTCAGTTAAAATTATAGTGTTCATAAAAGTGTCAACATATTATTAATTGATTTTAAAATTTTAAAAAATGTCTATATTAAATGTCTTTTTCCCATTATTATGTGAATTATTATTATTAAATATAAATTGAATAAAATCGAAATATCTTTATAATTTTAAATGTAATCTACTTTTATAAGCACTCCCCGATATACCCATACATTGAAATCCATTGCCAATTTGATAATTTATGCTCCACGAATTGTTCACAACTTTTTTTGTACTTTAAAGAACCCCATTAAATCCCTTAAAAAAACACACTTTCTAGATAACATAAGATACAAAGACATTCCATTCTTCTAAGAATCAATCTTTTTTTTAAAAAAAATAGGAAAAAAAAATATAAATGTAACCTTTGAATAAAATAATGAAATATTTTCTGAATGTCATCAAAACCTTATAGTGCCTGCCACTCAACTGCAAACTGCTTCTATATTATATTGTCAACCAATGTGGATTAGAAACAAACACACAAATATATATATATTATATATATGTATATATATATATATATATATATATATATATATATATATATATATATATATATATATATATATATATATATATATATATATATATATATATATATATATATATATATATATATGTATATATATATATATATATATATATATATATAATGTAATGAGCAAAGTCAATGATTATGAATAATGAATAAAGTTTCGACTATACTCTAAAAAATTTATATTAATAATAATCTCCTTTCTTGGTTTCATACGTTAAAAAATGAAAAGTTTGTATTCATTGGAATTACCAATCTTTCAGAATTCGTGATAGCAAAAATTATTCGTTTTTTGCAGAAACGTCTTGATTTGTTAATTGATTTTAATGATAATTTAAAGTTCGCTAATTGAAGATATAAATCACAGAATTCTTACAGCAATGAATTCCGCGTGAATAAAGTTAGTATCAAGTATTATTAGTCACCGAGTATTATTACTTTCAAAAAGGACTTTTCATGAAAAGTGGTCCTATATTGCAAAAGAGGAGATCCAGAAAAGCTTTAAGAATCAATTATGATAGATATGATTGCAAAAAAAATAATCAATCAATCATCTCACATTGTTTAGTAATAGTTGGATATATTTTCTTGGGATTTCTTGGGGGAGTCAGACTTCACTACTGCGCCAGGGTTAGATCCATGCTATACAATAATTACAAAATTGCTGCACAGTCAAAATTTTGCACATTTCTATTCTTTCAATTTATCTCAGGTTTTCTTCTTCTGTCGGGCAAAACTTCAATGGAACTTTATCGGTGAATTGTTGATGAACCTTTTCTATCCCAGTTAAACAAATAAATCAATCAGTCATATTTTCAAGGTACAACCAATTTGATTGACTTACACATGTTGAAAAAATGCATAATTTGAATTTTATGTAGCCTTTGGCTAAATATTAAATTAAAAAAAAAGAACATAGTTAGAAATATTCGCTATGAAAACGATTCATTCGAAAAATGACAAATAAAGCCATACAATCAAAATTACTGTCAACTGTAAGTTGTCATTAAATAGAATATCTTAATTTCTGTAAGATGGTTTTCCCGCCGGTAGCCTAGTAGTTAGGGCTTTGGTTTTCCTTCTGGAAGGGCTGGGTTCGATTCCCAATGCCGTTAAAGACTCATCAAGTACATGCGATATACATGCTCGTTAAATCTGTGGAATCGAAATTCCTGTGGTTAGTTGTTGAACAGTTACCATGGGTGTAATGGTTTGGTGAAAATAACCTCTTCCTCCAAAACAAAGTTAAAATTGAGGGAATGGATAGTAGTGCCATCTATCGGAGGAGTCTTAGAGCAAAGACGTACTTTTCCCTTCGTGACACCCTGGTTAAAAAATGAAAGACGCTGCCTTCTGACTTAATTTCTCATGGCCGTAGGCTAGCGAGTTTGACATGTCCAAGTATTATCAATAACAACAACAGATAGTTTTTTAGGGACAATCACATACACATGCTTACTTTCAAACGAGGATTTTAGATGGTGGAATAGAAGACTTCTGTTATATTAATAACTTATAGAATAAAACAGCTTGTTTGCTAATTTTTATTAGATTCATAATAATTTTACACTCCAAAATAAGAATGCAGCAGGACGGAAGGAAGTTGCACTGGCAAAACTGCAAAGAAATTTAATGAGATCCCATATGAAAAGGATTTTCGTTTGGTGCAAATGCGAATGATCATTAATCCCGCAGTGATGCTGCAATTGGAAAGTTATTTTTATAGATTTGTACACAATAAGAGATTTATAAATATGATCACAATCAATTCTAATTCAAAGCAGACTTAAGTAACGAAAACCAGGTACATATTTGAGAAGATATTTTTCACAGTTTAAGGATTTTGAGGTTCCTTATAGGCTAAAAACAGCAGGTTGATCAAAATGTCGTGTTGCTGGTAACCATACCATTTGCTGTGAGAATATGTTGAGAGCAGTAGACACAATAGCACCCACTTGCGACGTACTGGTTCTGGAACCTTCCAAAGGACGACGAGGTGATATGATGAAAGGATTGTGCAGCAAGTAGCCGTGAAGCCCACAGTGACTCGTTCCACTATACAATCACTAGCAGGGGTGCCAGTTGTCCCACAAACTATTTCCAGACACTTTATGGAAGCAAATCTGTGATCCAAACGCCTTTTTCATGTGTTATTAATATCGAAACAATGGCGACTCCGTCTGCAATAGTCAATGCCAGAACGATGTGGAATGCGACAGATTGGTAAAACGTGGTGTTTAGTGATGAATGCCTGTTTGTTCTGGGAGCAGATGACAATCACATAAAAGAGATGCCCTGGTGAACGATAAAATCCTTCCCAGCCTACCGCACGCAGTCACGCACAGCAGATTTAAATCGTACATAGAATCTTCTCGCATCAGCATTATGATGACGACCTTCTTCGACCCCATGTGGGAGCTTCTCTAAATGATATCTCAGGGATTATTTTCCAAACTGATCATGCGCCATGTATGACTGCTTACCTCATGTTCAAACCTTCCCGCAACCAAAGACTCCGTAGAGAACGCTCTTCACCTGGTTACATTCCATATCATCAGAGTTACTCACCTTGGAGGACATTGTGACCACGCCATGTATTAACGTGCACCAGTCGCCATTAGCAAACAGGATGGATCTTCGGTCGGCCGGGATTGGAACTCACTACCTTCCGATAATGAGCACGATGCCCTAGCCAACCAGGCCACCACGGTCTTTCTGAAAACAAATACAATGAAACGACTTAAGATGTCAGACTGCCATAAGTCGTTTCATTGTACTTTGTTTACAGAAAGGCCGCAGTGGCCTATTTGGTTTGGGCGTCGTGCTCATTATCGGAAGGTAGTGAGTTCTGTAGGGGCCCCGCAGCTAAACGTAAACAAACACCAAAAAAGGTAAACAACGCGGATGGATACAAGACACGCGGCATAAGAATAAACTTTCTTACCGTGTGATTAGGCAGAGACGCTACTCAGACAGTCTGACCTCAGCCGTGGAACTGAGCGATAGCAGCGGAACGCTTGCTGCTGCATTTGTGAACATTCATCGAAACTTATTAATTTTTATAATTTCCTTTTTATGCGATAATATGTCTCACTTAAACTAATTGTATTTAATAATTATTACTAATTAAAGAGTCATGCTTGGATTCAACTTTAATTGTTTTTTTATTCATCCACATTGCTATAAGTTCGAATCCTGGCCGACCGAAGAACCATCCTGTTTGCTAATGGGGGCTGGTGCACGTTAAAACAGGGCGTGGTCGCAATGTCATCCAAGTGAAATGATACCTCTGGATGTAGCAGGCCAAATATTGGAGGTCTTCTGCTTGGTTCCTACTTCAAAATCACGAAGACTCCACTCGGCTGCTTCTATATAACTGGTAGAGCCCAACTCAGGGCTAGGTACAAGGAAGCATGCTGGTACAAATACTTTGTTTTCAGAAACTTTTCTGAAACATTCACATGAACTGCTATATAAATGATAGCATTATCACAGCTATTCAATGGTCTTCTGAAATATCTGTACTTAAAAGTTTGATCTAACTCTAAACGAGTATTATATTTTCAATTTAATTTAATGATAGCGTCGTGTAAGCATTTTGAGATTTATTTAGTTGTATCATCACATGCACACATATGAAAATATGTGGAGCGCCATTGGTTGTATGGATTAATTAATGGAAGTTTCCTTGCCGCAATGTGGTTGCCGACATGGTTTTCAGTTTTTTCATTTTTATTTATTGATGAATATTTTGGAAAAACCCGCTGTAGTGTTCAGACATCTTCGCCAGAGGGCGTGTCGCTCACTCACCTCAGGGGTAAAAATAAAAAAATAAGAGAGGCGAGAAGCGTTCCTCCAACCGACGCGTGAGGTCGGTTGTAATTTTGCTGTACATCCATTTCTTATAAATATCCTCAATTTTATGTTCAATAAACTGTGTCATCCAAGCAAGCGGACTGTTTATTCACAAGAATCACCACACGAACCAAAGTTTCTCGAGAAGGGAAACGACACTGGCGCAGAAGACAGTATCTTATGAATGAATAGAAAGCAAACAACACTACGAGGTAGGCAACCCTTTTTTTCTGCTTTTTCACTTGTTTGGACATATTTTGTGAACATCACTGAGTAGTTAAAATTATTATATTTTAATTTTAAAGTGGTAAATATAAGAACTTAAAAATGTTTAGAGGGGCTAGAAAAGTGGATTTTAAATTAATTGCAGAAGAGATAGGTGAGTCAGTGATTCCTAAGATGAAAGTAATTGATTTAAGAAATTTAATCCTTAACAGTGCGCATTATAAAGATGATAAAGATTTTGTAGAACAATTCGCTGATTCCGTAATAGCAGAGAGAAAGCTGAGGGAAGAACAGCTAGCGCAAATTGAGTTAGAGAAAATAAATCTAGAAAAAGCCAAAATAAATGCTGAACTAGAAAAAATAAATTTAGAGAAATCTAGATTAGAGAATGCTGCGCGAGAATGTTATAATGATAGTGAAATAGTCAGTACCCCTAAATCAATTGAAAGTTACATTCAAAGTATTCGGCCATGAACCATACCCATTCCAGAGGGTTGGAATTTATTCTTTTCATCTTTGGAGAGTTCTTTTAGAAACAAAAGTGTACCCGAGGAGTTCAAAGGGGAAATTTTATGAAAACCTTCTGGAAGAAAAGGCCGTCAATATCCTAATTTACGTCAAAGATGAGGAAATAAATAATTATGATAAATTGAAAAACGCAGTTTTAAAAGAATATGAACCGACACCTTTAATTTGCTTTCAATATTTCCGAAAAGCTCGTCGTACGTCAGGCGAGACACATGTGCAATCTGCATCTCGTTTATCCACTAATTGGGAGCAGTATTGTAGATTAAGAAATGTAAATGATTTAAATGTTTTAAAAGAATTAATAGTTAGCGATAAGTTATACCAGACGTTAGACAATGAAAACGCGATGCACGTAAACATTAAACAATAGCAAGACTGGTTTAAACCAATACGAATGGGGAAAGAATGTGATATGTATTTCGCATCGAAGGGAAAATCATTTACTGATATACATCCAAATTATCAAAAACCTCAATCTGATACCCACGATAATCGCAATACGAGAATAAATTCTAACTATGTAGCACCTCACTTTCGGAGCGAAGAGGCAAAACCAAAGTCGAAAGAAGCTAAAATAAATAAAAAGGTAGAATGTTACATACGCGGAGAAAACCATTTGGTGAGAGACTGTGGGGAAAAATATTCAAAAAAGAAAGTTAAAGGAAAAGCAGTGGTAGCCGAAATACCCCCCCCCAAAGGTTATATCTCTCAGTTAACCTTTGCCATCTGAAGTATGTGTCCGTGTACGTGGGAGGGAAGAAATTGAACTGCATAGTAGATTCGGGGACGCAAATTTTCGTTGTAATTCGAAACTGCTTCCTGACACTGAGGAATATGGAAGTGTGGGAATATGGGAGTGGGCAAATCTTATCGTGTGTGGCGGACTTAAGTTCTGCTTTTGGGGAGAATGTTGAGGCGAAAATGATAAGAACCCCAGTGTCACTGAATAGGAGTACCGCGTTAAATCATCCCGTATAATGCATAGTTGCCCTGACTGATAAGCTAAATGTGGGTGGGTTGATACCACTGTTTCTTTATGAGTCTCTTATTTTGCGGACCAGGAGAGTTCTTTTAAGGAGGGAAATAAAGAAAATCATGAGATGTTAGAGTCTGCAGGTGTTTTCTTACAACAAATAAATGAAAAAAAAATTTTGTCGGAAGGGGAATACGATAGTTGCGCGGAAATAGAGAAAGGATCGGATACTCTAGATGAAGATTCTAAATTATTTTCGGATTATTATAAACTAAAGGAAGTACAAAATAATTAGTTCGTTAGAAAAAATTCGCGCGGAATTAAAACAAAATAAAGGCAATTTTATTTTAATGGGTGAATTAATTTATCATAAGGACATAATTCTAAGTGAGCCAGTTTTGCAATTAGTTTTACCAAAATGAAGATTAAGTAAAGTATTAAAATTAGCCCATGAATCCGTTTTCGGGGGACATATGGGAGTTAAGAAGACTAAAGAGCGAATTAAATATAGCTTTTACTGGCCCCAAATAGGAATAAAGATATTTCAGAATTTGTACAAACTTGTGTGAAGGGTCCCAACTTCGAAAAATTGCTAAAATTGGCGAGAGAGTGCCCATTACTCCAGTATCTCGGCCTGAGATTCCTTTTGAAGTGGTGAATGTTGACATAATAGGGCCTATAGACCCACCCTCTAGCAGAGGACACAAGTACATTCTTTGTCTTGTAGATCAAAATACTCGCTGGCCCGAGGCTGTGCCGCTGAAATCGTTATCTGCCAAACGCACTTGCGAGGCGTTATTCAAGATTTTCACGAGAACGGGTATACCCAATGTTATAGCCAGCGATCAAAGGACTAATTTCACATCCGCTCTAACGCAAGAATTCCAGAGGCGTATTGGTTCGAGTCCCAGATTCTCATGTCCAGGTTATGCTGCCTCGAATGGTTTAATGGAAAGATGGAATCGTGTGCTGAAAGATATGTTACACTACATCATACGGGAGGACCCAAGAGGTTGGGATCTTCAGCTACCATTTTTGCTGTTCTCCTACCGAGAAGTTTCAAACACCACGACTGGTGTCTCTCCGCTTAAACTTCTTTATGGTAGAGAGGCTCGAGGTCCATTGGCTGTCCTTAAATCGTTTTGGTCAGGTGAAATCAGAGTACCTACCACCCTGTCCGAGTCAGCAGTTGACTATTTACAAGACTTAAAATTAAAACTGGAAAAAGCCGCTGAAAGTGCATCTTTGATGGCTGCGAACAAATAGAAAGCTTACGAAGACTATTTTAATAAAAGATCGTCAGTAAGAAACTTCAGTGTCGGTGAACAGGTAGTGCTTTTGATACCTGACTCTACCAATAAGATCTATGCAAGATGGACTGATACTCATGATGAAACATTGCCCGGGTGTTAAAATGCCCCATGCTGACGCATTATCACGTTTATTGTGAGAAAAAAACTATATCATAATGGGAAATTTGTCATTTGTTTATTTTATATATTTTTCTTCAAGTGTTTCAATTAATGAAGTGTTCATTTGCATGCTATTATTATTATAAGTATTGTGTTTGATTTTCTGTTGGTAAAATATTCTATGAGCATCTATAGTTTTTAGAGATATTTTACAATTTGCATAGTTTAATGCTATTATTTTAGATACTTATTTAATTCTGTTACATATTTGCTTAGTTAAAATGCTGTTAGTTTAAAATAATTTAAATTAGCAATTAATAGTTAGTAATATTCATTTTAATGATGACTATCACCATTTATATCAGTTAATGTTGTGTTTATTATGTATTATATATTTATTATTTAGTCATTTCCATTCTTTACTAGATTGATTGATGTATTTATACGTCAATGTACTTTTATTGTCAGATTAAGTATCATGGAGATACTTCAATCTTGCATGGGGGGTGTAGTGTTCAGATTTCTTCGCCAGAGGGCGTGTCGCTCATGTACCTCAGGGGTAAAAATACAAAATAAGAGAGGGCAGAGAAGTGTTCCTGCAACTGACGCGTGAGGTCGGTTGTAATTTTTCTGTACATCCATTTCTTATAAATATCCTCAATTTTATGTTCAATAAACTGTGTCATCCAAACAAGCGGACTGTTTATTCACAAGAATCACCACACGAACCAAAAATCCACGAGAAGGGAAACGACACCCCCGAAGCACTGAAACCGCAAAACTTGAAGCGCGAAGTGGCGAAGGAACACCGTTATTAGTTTTTATAATTGAAGAATAACTTGTTATAAATTTTGGAGTACGGAATAAGGAAAGAAATAATTCGTTTTACATTATAAAAATGTGCTTATTTTTATTTTTTGTCAACAAGTTTTTTTTATTATTTTTTAACGTTAACCATTTATATATACATACATTCATGTATAATATGTAAATATTTATGTATTACTTATTTTAAAAATTAACTATATTAGGCAAAATCAAAACTGTATTTTTATTCAAAAGAACTTCCCCTAAAACATAATAATATAAATCATGGGTTCTCAAACTTTTTTTTCTTGTGGACCACTTTCAAAGTTTTTCAATTTTCGGTAGACCCTCTGCTGCTACATTTCTACTGTATTCCCAAAACTCCTAAAAAATATCACCCTAAATTGGGGGTGTTAAGAAGTAAAAAAAAAGTAGCTCATTTTCTTGTGTCTTTTTGATGCTACCTGCCTACGTTGTTAGGTAAATCCAAGTCAAAATTTTGTTCTTTATAATGAAAACCAGAAAATATTTCCCCACTTACATCTTTTGAACCCCTGTTTTCTTTTCATGTCTACGTGGACCCCTGGGGGTCTACCTGGACCACTTTGAGAACCTATGATATAAATCATTCATGATAGCAAATTTGAACATAGTAATGGGATGAAAAGCTTTTTAATGAATAAATGTTATTTACTGAATCGGTAAAATACCCAGGGCACAAAATTTTCATGACAATGAATACACATTGGATGTAAGCTTTCGTCTTCAGCAAATATTCGTTATGGGAAATGTTAAAATGCTTAAGACGAGTTTTCATAAGTGACAATTTGATTTGGCATATGCATATGCCAAATCACAAATTAATTCTTTCTTAATTTTAAAACAAGAACTGTAAAATCAAAGAAATAATAATTTTTAATCGAAATATTTTAAAGTTATTTATTCATCATTTTTTATAGGTCAAAAGTCGATTAAAATGTAAGTTGAATTAATAACTTTTAGATTTCGTTTGTCCACGCACCAATGGTACTCTGGAATATCTCCTGGAACTCTTCTGGAAATAAAATGTGACCGAAAATCTCAGACTACCCTGGTCAGATTCTCAAGTGGACATCTAATATGCTGTGACCATCCAGCCTCATCGAAACATATTCTGGATTGCATCGAACTTTCCCGGGAGGATTTATCCTCAGATCTCCTGCTAGTCATCGACTTTCTGACTGTCAACAATTTATTGGAGTTGATCTGACTAATGTCAGATCTTTAAAGAGGATAAGCCACAACAACAGATTCCGTATGAACTTAAAAATAGTCATCGTTATACTTTCTACTGACTAAATTTCTCACATTTTTTTTTTCAAATATCGTCTGAATTGACTATGTGGTTCCAGTTACTATTTAATAATCTTTTTTTTATTTATTTATTTATTTATTTTTTAAAGATTTATGATCTCGCGTGAATCTGGTTTAGCTAGTGGCTAGATCATGAAGAATAAGATATAAGTGAAATAATTGACTTATTATTAGTCAATATGAGGTGACTATGCATTTTGAAATTATAAGTTAATTATTATTGTATTTATTACAACAAATGTAAAATGTAACTAATTTTCCTTTTAACAATTATTTAAAAATTATTTCTATAGATTTTTTTTTAAATAAATTAGTTTAAATCCATGGTTTTATATTTACTAAAAAAACATTTCTCAGCATAAAAATGAAGTTAATTACATTATGACAAAATTTTCACTGCAACCGAATTTAAGCAAGTAGCTTGCAAGGATTTTGCGCAATTTTAAGAAAGTCATGGGAATTTCCAGGGGGAAATTTTCTCTGGTATCGATCCTTTTATGAGGGTCCTTTTCTCATTTGTCACAGTTTTATGATGTTGAAACTGCTAATATCAAAGCATTTATTTTTAGTAGCGTCACTCAATAAAAGACAATTTTTCAACCACAATGAAACAGTGAGTAAATTTTTAAGATTCTGAATACAAAAAGATCATGTTGAAGATTTCTTTTCAGCCAATAAAATAAACCAATATTTTAGAACCTTTTCGGAAGCTATATATAAACATTTTTCAGCTCAAATTTAAATATCTAATTTATTACTTCTGCTGCTAAAGATGTAGTTAAAAATTTTTTTCATTTCATATATTTTTCACAGCACCTCATTCTCTTTTAATACATTTTTATAACTATACATTTAACAAAATAAATTTTTGCTTCTCAGAATTTATAAATTTTTATGTTTAAAAAATTAACAAATAAATTCTGAATTAAAATTTATTAAATAAATTTTGTTAAATAAAATTGAAATAAAATTAATTTAATAAAATTAATTTTAACGAAAAAGAATGAAAAAAACTTCATTGAAGTGTTTCTTAACTTCAAAATTTTTAACCACATTGTGATTACTTCTTTCGTTCCAGTTGAGATCATGGCTACATCACGTTATTACAATTCTCATTGGTTTAACATATTCATTATGAATTAGTCAATTCTCATTGGTTTAACATATTCATTATGAACTGTCAGATAACGTTTCATTTACGTCACATAATATTGAGACGTCGTTGTAAATCCGACTTGTCTACGAATTTACTGTCTGCCTTCAAATCATATTCTTCGAGCGGCAGCAAGCAAGGCGAAATTCACCATCGAATGTGTAAGTTGGATACCTCCCCCCAAGTGATTTCTAGCCAAATTTAGCGCTCTTTGTTTTGATTATAGTGTTGCCAAATTGAGTTTTTGTTACTTATCAGATTTTTTTGTTGACAAATTTCGTTTTTCTGATGTTTTACATCAATTTTACGTAATATATATGCTTCTTTTCAGTGGCAACAGAATTTGAAATTTTCGTTTTACTTTCAATTTGAGCTATTTGTTCTACTTTTCAATTCAAAGTTTTTGTTCTAAGTTCCAATTCAAAGTCATTTGACCGCTGTTTGCGGTTGCGCTTCGTTGTCACCAGCATCCCAACATCGTAAACTGTTCTTTTTTCCAATTTCATTTTATTTATTTATTATTTATATCTTTTTTTATTTTGTTTATTTATTATATATTTTTCTTATATATTTTTTAATTTTATTATTTTAATTATTAATTATTATTATTTTATTATTATAAAATTATAAATTTTAAATTTATTATTATTATATTATTTATATTATAAATTATAAAAAATATAAATTATAAATTATAAAATTAAAAATATTATATAATTATTAATAATCATTATTATATTTTTCTTTTATATTTTCAACATCGTAAACTGTTCTTTTTTTTCCAATTTCATTTTGTTTATTTACTATTATCTTATACATTTTTGTTAATTTATTATTATATTTTCTTATATATTTTTCTATAATGCCTACTGTGAATAGTGTTGTTGAGAAATTCCAAGAGATAATTTTGACAAAAATTAAAGCAAGTAATGATGGATGCTTTACTTTTTCAAGCTCTAGACCAACAGTTGGAAACCCCGAAATTGTGAATAGAATTTTTTTATTTCATTTATCACAGGATTCACAATTATTATTAAATTTTTTGACGGAACTTGAATTAAAAGGCGCGAATTGCAGGAAATGTGGATCGGAGATGAAGATTAGGCCAAAGAAAGGTTATTCCGATGGTTTTACTTTGACATGTAGAAAAGTTATAGGGGAAAAACAATGCAATACAGAAAAATCAATCAGGC
This sequence comes from Latrodectus hesperus, assembly GCA_037975125.1. Classification (NCBI taxonomy): domain Eukaryota; kingdom Metazoa; phylum Arthropoda; class Arachnida; order Araneae; family Theridiidae; genus Latrodectus; species Latrodectus hesperus. The sequence goes on along the minus strand of JAJQOW010002365.1, from coordinate 6,011 downwards.
ATAGTTCGTGGTTTTCACATTCCAAATTAAAATGTTCGAAGTTTTATTCATCCCATATGAAATTTTGAGGGGTTATAAAACAGAACAGATATTTGAGGAATATTCATTTGCAAAATCTACTTTGGCCGATTGAAGGCAATTAATCAATGAAGCAATATTAGATATATCGAACTTTCATCAGAAAAAATAGGCGGGAGTGTAAAATCGCAGATAGAAATTGATGAATCAAAATTTGGCAAACGAAAAATATCATAAGGGGCATAAGGTTGAGGGTCAGTGGATGTTTGGAGGGGTTGAGAGAGGTTCCAGGAGAGTTTTTCCAGTTGCTGTTCACGATAGAACACAAGAAAATTTATTGAAAATGATTAAGGATTGGATTTCGCTAGGCACTTCCATGTATTCCGACTGTTGGAAGAGCTATGATTGATTAACTCAGGAGAGATTTGAGAATTTAAAAGTCAAGCCTAAGCTGAAACTCTGGGAAAATTCCCGTGTTAAAAAACATGCGCTAAACTTGGCTACGAAAAAAATCGCAATGGTCGCCAATGGAAGTGGGGGTTATCCTTCTAGTTCCACGAATTTGCTGCTTGGCTTCAAATCGCATTCTTCGAGCGGCAGCAAACAAGGCGAAATTTACCATCGAATGTCTGTGAATAGTGTCGAAGCTAATTTTATTAATAAAACAATTTCTTATATATAAAGACCAAAGCATCGGCTTTTGTGTGTGAAACCGTTTTCTATTGATTCAAACCATTAATATGTTGATAATAGAACAGAAGAAAAAGCAATATGAAAAAGACAAGACAAAACATCAACTTAATGGTTAGTTTAAATCGGCAAGGAGGATTTAAATTTTTAAAAATTTCAATAATTAATTGTAAATTCTAAATTATAATAATTGCACTATTTGTAAACAATTTCTTTTAAATCTAAGACTAATGACTTGCTTATGCCAACATTAAAAGTTTTCTTTTAATTATTTATTTTTTCCAATAGCGGGGCTTTAGTTACGAACCTTATGTCACAACAACGCCAGAAACTGATACTCATTTGATGTAATCAGCGGGCACATGTGAACCAAGTCACGGAGGCGAGTAGCGTTGCCCACGCCATACCACCACAAAACCGTTTATACGGTGGGCCACATTCATACATCATCACAGAAGAAAGAATAGAAAAACACAGAAAGAACAGAGAAAGAAAGTAACATCCATGCCCTAACCAGGATTCGAACCCGGGACCTACAGCTCAGGATTCAGGAGCGCTAACTACTCAGCCATCGGTCGACTTTTAACTATTTAGTATGTTTTTCTTGGAGTTCTTTTAATTATTAATTTTTATGTTCATAAGCTATGTATTAATTTAAATATTGGTACATAAACGTAATATTAGATGACGGAGAAAAATTACTTTAAATAAATTTTTTGTTGATGTAGATGTGATGTGACATTGCCTATAACAACAGGAATTTTACTTCTTTCTTATTTTCTAAACTTTTGCACAACTATTTTACTGGTTATTTAATCAAACTATTTTAGTAGAACTTATAATTTAGTTTTATACTTTTTGAAATCCATATTTTGAAGCATCAAATATTTTAAAATAATTAGCATCAATATCACAATTAAAGAAAATACGTAAAACGAAAATAGATGTGAAGTACCATTCTACTTTCGAACTCAAGATTTTGCACGCGAAACAGTTTAGAAGACTGACTAATATAAAAAAGTCTTGAAATATATAAATGGTAAATAGAAACGTAAATTTTACTGCTTGTTCTAGCTGATTAATAATTTAGTTTTATTTTTATATGCCATAAGATATGAAAAATAAAAATTGTTTTATAAGAAGCAGAAAGTGATTATCAGAAGGTTCTAAAATTTATTCAGCAAATTTCAATCAAAAAAATTTGCCGATTGTCAAGTATTTGCTGAGAGAAACGGAAATCCGTTATACACCTCTTTTTAAATGTGCAAAAATTTTCTTCTGAGATCTTGCACTGAGTAAAAGGGCAGAAGTTACGGAGTAACAGTGTCAATATTATATACCTCGATAAACTATCAGAAAAATATTTATTATCTACAAAATCAGTGTAGAATTTACGAGAAGTTTTTAGCTATTAAGATGAAAACATGATTTAACAGGAAAATTCTAAAAGAAGCCACAGCTCAGTTTCGAAGCATTCATATAGCAAAATTAAATAAATTTAGGACCCGATGAAAAAAATTTGAAATACTATTTTACAAGCCCATTTTCTGAAGAATTTAAAAGTCAGATCAGTTCATTTTAACTTTTGTCATTAACAATTTAATAAAGTGAATTTTATATATATATATATATATATATATATATATATATATATATATATATATATATATTCTTTTTCATTGGCCTGACAGCCCAGGGTAGGCCTTTGCCTTCCTCAGAAGTGCATACCAGGACCCCTATTTTTAGATAAGGTCATCCAGTTTGTCACTTATAGTGTTTTTAGGTCATTTTCAAGGCAGTCACGCCATCGGAGTTTCGGTCGTCCTCTTCTTCTGGTGCCAATGGGGCGAGCCAAGAAAATTTTTTCGTCTCCCGATTGTCGTTCATCCGGTTCAAATGTCCTGCCCATTTTAATCTCTGTATTGAGATAAATTTAACAATATCTGGTTCTTTATATAGTTTATAGAGTTCTTCTTCGCCATGTATTCTTACATTTTATTCCACCAAAGATGCTTCTTAAAGTTTTTCTTTCGAAAATGGAGATGGTTTCTTTGTCCTTCTCAGTCAATGTCCACGTTTCAGATGAGTAAGTGAGAATAGGCCAAATCAAGAATTTGTGTATCAAAATTTATATATATTGTACCGAGCTCCACGGGTTCGTGTTGATTGAGAGTTGAATAAAGCAACCACTTAATGAACACAAGACTTTTATTCGTAAGAACTTCACTAAATAAACGAAATTCCCGCTGTAACAGTCACAATTATACAGCTACAATTCGTCAGATATAATAAGAAACAGCTTCCAATCACAGGTCTCAAATACCTCAGACAGAGAACAACTAGCAGTCACAACTAATCGTCTTCACTCACTGACTGTCTTCACAAAAACTCTACTACTATTCCATGTCGGGCTGCGGTATTTATACCTGACTTGGCGGAGAAATCTACCAATTTCGCCAAGGCTCTGGAAGCTTCTAGGCTATCTCGGAAAATATTGGTCCTAGAGCTTAGGTGATGGATGTTTCCAGAAGTATCGATTTCTCGCCAAGTCGCCAAGAATCTCGCCAACCGTCGCCAAGAATATCGCCAACTGTCGCCAAGTCGCCAAATCATTAGGAAATCCGCTTTTAAACTACAACACGCCTAAATACCGCAATTTTTGCCCAAAATGTGAGAATTTCTGATCTGTCTGAGATATTTTAAGACAAATATAATTATTATTTACAAATTTGTAACATTGCCCCCTCTCAAGGACTGCACGTCCCGGGCAGTACAATCCCCTGATAGGAGGCCAAATTAATTATAAGAGAATTTACATTTCAAGAGGATACATTACATACACAAGCAACTAAAAATACAAAAAAAATAGAAAAGATAAAAAAATTATCTATACTATTTACAAAGAGACCATGGTCTACTAATTTTTACTCTACATTACGATAAGGAGCTAATCTATCATAATGTACTACCTTTGGTTTTGAAGAAGATGATTTTCTTATACGAACCACGACGTCGTTCAGTCTTTTTAGGACTGTGTAGGGACCTTCCCAGTTGGCTTGCAACTTTGGAGAAAGTCCTTTACGTCGAATCGGGTTCCACAACCAAACTTTGTCACCTTCTTGAAATTCATGTCCCGTCGCTCTTGTGTCATACCTTGTCTTCATTCTTTCGGTCGTCAGGTTGATTCGGTCTCGAGCGAAGTTATGGACATCTTCAAGACGTGCCTGAAGGTCTCGAAGGTATTCCTCTGGCGATGAAGATGTATCCGGTGGACGACCAAACTGAAGATCACAAGGGAGACGAAGTTCGCGACCAAAGAGCATCTGTGAAGGAGTATATCCGGTAGTCTCATGGACAGCACTGCGATATGCAAGCAGAAACAGCGGTAGCTTCAAATCCCAATCTTGCTGATTTCTGGAAACCATAAGGGAGAGGTTATTCAAGATGGTTCTGTTAAACCTCTCTACCATGCCGTCCGATTGTGGGTGTAGTGGCGTGGTCTGCGTCTTGTCTATTCCGAGAATTTGACACATTCCTTTAAACACAACAGAGGTAAAATTTGTTCCTTGATCAGAATGAATTTGTAAGGGTGTGCCGAATCTGGAAACCCATTGCTGCACTAGAACCTCGGCTACTGTAGTCGCCTCTTGATCGGGGATTGCAAACGCTTCAGGCCACTTAGTAAAGTAGTCCATGACAACTAGTATGTATTTGTTGCCATTTGAAGATCGTGGTAAAGGACCCAAAATGTCCAATGCTATCCGCTCAAAAGGTGTTCCTACGTTGTACCGCTGCAACCTTCCTCGGTTACGTTTCTTCGGTCCTTTACGTGCCGCACAGTCATCACAAGATTGGCACCATTTCTCTACATCTTGTCTCGTTTTGCTCCAATAGAAGCGTTCTCGAACTTTCTGTAGAGTTTTCATTACTCCGAAGTGGCCTCCAGTTGAGCTACTGTGCAATTCTTTCAAAACATCTGAAATTCTTGATTTTGGAAGAACAAGCTGCCATTTGAATTTACGTCCATCATCGGATTCCCATTTCCTGTATAAGACACCATTTCTTATATGGAGTGAGTCCCAAAGAGCCCAATATTGTTTAGTAGCAGGACTGTAGGTGGAGATATCCTGCCAACTTGGTTTCATACTGGAAGATTCTTTTAATTCTAAAATTGGATTTATATCTGGGTCTTCTTTTTGGGCTTCTCTAAGTTCTTTATCACTCCATGGGTCTGGTTTCGATGGAGGTGAAGCAGTAACTTGGCGTACAGAAGGATTTACTAACTGATAGTTCTTCTCTACTCTAGAACAATATCGGCAGCTTTCATTACACGGTTTCCTTGATAATGCATCAGTATTTCTTTGAAGAGTTTCTTTGCGTTGACGTATTTCCATTTTAGAAATTCCACCATCTTTTGTTTTCGGACAGTATCTACGGACGTGTCCGACTCCACCGCAAGTCCAACACTGAATTTTTGTGTTTCTGCCACCTTTACTCAATTCTAAGCTACGCAATTTTCGCTGCAGATCTTCAATTTGCTTTCTTAGATCATAGTTCGTATCAGTAGCAGAGACGGCTCGGATGTAGTGCTGGTCTTTACGCGTGGCTTGCTGGGCAGCCTCTATCTTATGTGCGTAGACTAGGGCAGATCCGATATCTTTGACATCGGCGAGTCTAAGTGTTTTCTGTATCTCCGGATCCCGATTCTGACACCAGTTGTACCGAGCTCCACGGGTTCGTGTTGATTGAGAGTTGAATAAAGCAACCACTTAATGAACACAAGACTTTTATTCGTAAGAACTTCACTAAATAAACGAAATTCCCGCTGTAACAGTCACAATTATACAGCTACAATTCGTCAGATATAATAAGAAACAGCTTCCAATCACAGGTCTCAAATACCTCAGACAGAGAACAACTAGTAGTCACAACTAATCGTCTTCACTCACTGACTGTCTTCACAAAAACTCTACTACTATTCCATGTCGGGCTGCGGTATTTATACCTGACTTGGCGGAGAAATCTACCAATTTCGCCAAGGCTCTGGAAGCTTCTAGGCTATCTCGGAAAATATTGGTCCTAGAGCTTAGGTGATGGATGTTTCCAGAAGTATCGATTTCTCGCCAAGTCGCCAAGAATCTCGCCAACCGTCGCCAAGAATATCGCCAACTGTCGCCAAGTCATTAGGAAATCCGCTTTTAAACTACAACACGCCTAAATACCGCAATTTTTGCCCAAAATGTGAGAATTTCTGATCTGTCTGAGATATTTTAAGACAAATATAATTATTATTTACAAATTTG
>JAJQOW010002364.1:0-18815 GCA_037975125.1 Latrodectus hesperus | reverse complement strand
TGAGATTTATTCTGTATACATGGTGGCATAATCATTCAATGTAAAATTACTTTTTTCCCGTAATCTGCATAACATAATGATATCAATTAACGCTTAGCAAGATAGCTTATCTGTCTACTGTCCTAACAAGTAGTCTCCATTATCCCATCTGAGTCTAGGGAATTTGGTAACTGAATAGATAAAGCTCCAGAATTTACCAGTGAAGTATACATAATTTTGAAATCTACTTTATATTTTAAATCCCGGTCTAATTATTCTTCGTATGCAAATTTACACTTTAGAATGATATAAGCCACAGGCTCAAATTTAACAGCCATTGACAAAATGCTACTTTTGTAAATCTTAACGCTGTAATCATTTTAGTTTAAATAATTTTTGGATATAACTATCACAATTTTACTTTGTTCTTTTCTCCACAAGTATGCTTACTTGGATCTTTCCTAGGCAAAGCTTATTGAACTTGATTATATAGGGAATTTTTCCGACTCAATAATACTCTTTCACAATACCATTATATTGGTTCTTGTCATTTTGACTTAAGTTGCCTTTCTAAACTCTCTGTGAATTGTGCTAAATAAGGCTTGATTAAGCATAACTTCATTTTGTACAACACAAATAAATCTAAATTTCAAATTTTAAAAATTATAATTAAAATATCCATGTACTAGAGTTAAATTAAATTTCTATTTTTGCACTTATTAAATAAAGCATAAACTTTTAAAAATAAAAATGCAATTTTTAATCCTCTGTAGTTGACAGTAAGTTTCCAAATAATTAAAGAATTAAAATTTCAATAATCAATTAAGTCGGAGAACCAACTTGCCTTTCTTAACTCTCTGTGAATTGTGCCAAATAGGGCTCGATTAAGCATAACTTCAATTTGTACAATACAAATAAATCTAAATTTCAAATTTTAAAAATTATAATTAAAATATCCATGTACTAGAGTTAAATTAAATTTCTATTTTTGCACTTATTAAATAAAGCATAAACTTTTAAAAATAAAAATGCAATTTTTAATCCTCTGTAGTTGACAGTAAGTTTTCAAATAATTAAAGAATTAATATTTCAATATTTATATACAAAAACTGAATCAAAAAAAATTACAAGAATGGCTGAATAAATTTAATTAATTCGCAACAATGCTAAGTAAATAAGAAACGTGCAGAACAGAAAGAAAATACAAATAAAATGAGCAGTAAGCGAATAAAACAAGAGGCAAATAGGGCACAGGTGCCATATAATCCATGATTCCAAATTCTGAATTTTCTTGGCGACGAAGAAATGTTGCCAAGATGACGTAACGTCACGTGCGCGATGACGAATATACTAGGGTTTCCAAAATAAAATTTTTTGCATAATTCTTATAGGTCTCCATTTGTATGACGTAATAAAAACGAGGTTGTCAGATACATAAGAAAATCCGCCAAAAAATCGCCAATCTCAGAATTTGACATCCTGGAATATACGGCACCTGTGCCGTATTTTATTATGTCAATACAAATTTTCATCAATGATCTAATATTTTGTTTCTCTTATATTTTTCTATGTTCAAATCCTAAATGAGGAATATTTGCCCTTGGATGAGACTGGAAAGTGTTTCAATATGCTTCTCTCTTATAATAATGCAAGTTGACATTAGAGACATGCAAAATCATATTGTTATATAAATGCAAATGAAAACTATGGATTGTGACATGAACTGTTACTTCAAACAAAAATAGAGCCTCATGTTTAAAAAATGAGTTATAATTCCCGTATTTTTATTTTAATTTTGATACATATAATAAATATATATCCAAAAAGTACTTTACTCGACACATTGTTTCGTGGAGAAAGATATGTAACATGAACACAAGAAATGAATGATTTTAGAATGAAATTCAAAATATGACATTGTATTTAGTAAGCAATCGGGATTTATGTAATCATTTGTTTATTTGAAAATTGAATTCTGTAAGGAAAATGTAATAAACTTCCATGAGGAAATCATTTTATGTATAAAAAATGGTCCAATATAGGAACAATATTTATTAAATAGGTAAAAATGACTTTTATACAAATCTGACTTTGTATCAAAATGTTTGTTGTACCGAAATTTAGAATAAATATCAATTAAAATAAATAAATGTCGACAGAGATATCGTATAATCCAGGATAAAAATTCATAAATCTGTGTTTGGCTAAAAAGAATCAAATTCTAAATTTTTTTGGAGATGAAGAAATGTTGCCAAGATGACGTTTTGTGATGTGCGCGATGACTAGTGCTACCCAAATAGAATTTTCTGGATAATTTTTATACGTCTTTATATCTGTGTCGTAACAAAAACAGGAGTTGCCAAATACATAAGAAAAACCTTCAAAAAATCATCATACTCAGAATTTGACTTCCTGGATTATACGGCATCTGTGCCTAAATGTCAAAATGTAAAGACGTTTCCAGTACTATAGTAAGCATTTGACTTCATAGCATTTAAATAAACTTTTGACAGTATAAAAAGAATTCACTTTTACACTAAACACATCACCAAGGTTTTTTACGTCATTCATTTAAGAAAACCAAAAGAAATAATATGTCTTCATATTCTCTCATTTAACATCAATACTGAATTAAAGATTTTACGATTGATAATGTTTGAAATGCTTAGTAGCTGAAAATTATGATCTAAACATCTGTAAATTATGTGTTTCTTAATTTGTATTATATATTTAAGCAAATAAAATGGTATAAACATAAACCTCTTTCAAAGCATTTAGTTATTAAAGCCATTTTAACACTTTTTTTTGATAACATCTCATTACAAAATTTCTTTAACATTTAAAAATTATTGATACTGTTCCATTTAACCGATCGAATCGATACGCTATCAAATAGTACTGTCGACATCAAACAAAATATCAACAACAACAACGTTTTACCAGAAGTTTTTAAAGGTAACTACCCAACTTGTGTACTATAAGACTCCCATACTTAATCTTTATAAAATGTTCTACAAATAACAATTATTAGCAGTTTTTAACTATATTTCGCCAACTATATCGCGAAAAATATCTGTTTGATTAGAATTGCGAGATGGCTAAAGAAAATATTAGCTGTAGCATTTGTTGTTAGTTATCAAGGGCTGTTTCATTGACTAATTTCATTAATTTGTTGCAAAAAAATTTTCATCAACATTTTTGAAAAAAGGGTATAAAATGCAGCTTACTTCTAAACTGTTATATTGAGTGTACTTGTAATACATACCAAGAATATATGATGTATAACTCTCATTTATCTTCATATATGTATAAATATAAGATTTAGAAATGAAATTTAGTGTACAGCACTTATTCACTAATTTAAATCAAATATGCTCTTTTGTAGCTTGGGAAATTTATTTATTGTGAAACTTACTATCAAAAGAAAACTAAACTTATTTTGTGTTAATTAGTTTTATTTAAATACTTCCAATCTTTTTTTATTTAAGAAAGCAAATATAATGTAATTTATCACATATTATTTTTGTATCAAATCTCATTTTACATCTGATATTTATATTTTAACATATTGTACAGTGACTTTTATAGAATCGTAACGAAAGAAAAAGACGGTGAAAAAAATAGAAACAATAACTTCAATAAAATAATTTTTAATATTGTATTCATGGCATTTGTAATGCAACACATGAATGCATGCGCAGGAAGTTTTAAAAAACGTGGAATCTCGGAACCATCTGAAGTAGACCATGATTGATGCTCATACAGTATGTACTTATAAAAAGTGATCATTTTTAGTTGCGATACATAAAACACTTGTTTAGATATATCAAAAAGAACATATTTGAAGAGACAAACATCTTAAAGGTTTAGTGTCCATTCTCTGGTAATTATCTTTCAGAATTCACCTTCTGAACATTAGTGATACAACCATGGGAACAATATTCAATCTCTCTCTAGTACATAATTAAGAGATATGGGAAACACTTAGTAATTAGAACAGTATTTAAAACTGATAGCAAATAATATTCAATCTAAAAAAATGGATGTGTTATGTAAGGGTTTAGTTTGGTTTGTTTGTCGCACAACGGTCATGTTTTGCACACGAGGGCTAAATATACCGGGACTTATGGTTTAAAGTGGATTCCGAACCACTACAAACATCCATGCCCAAGATGGGATTCGAACCCACGAACTGTTGAACCGAAGGCAAGAGCGCTAACCATTCGGCTGCCAGCTCGGCGTGTTATGTAAGGGAGTTAGCTATACTTGTATCATTAGGTCATCATAATGCCAGAACATGGTCTAATGGCGATATGCACTTTTATTATGGTTTAATGTATTATATGCATTTATGCATATTTATTTCATTTGATATCCATTTCTATGGATATTTAGCATAACGTCAATGGAATGAAATTAGATTCTAATAAAATATCAGATATCTCTTGCTGACTATATAATGGTGAATCACAAAAAGAGCAGACACGTTACAACAATAAAACCGCCACTATATTTTTTCAATAAAATTTCAAAAATTCTCGGCTCGCTAAATATAATTCATTCACTCATACGTAAACAGATGATTTTAATTTAAGGAAAATTGATTTGTTTTAAATAAAATTGATAATTGAGAAATTAAAAACTAAGCAATTCACACATGCACACACACACATACACACACACACACACACACACATATGTATATATATATATATATATATATATATATATGTGTGTGTGAGTGTGTGTATAAACTCTAAACTCCGTGGCACAACAGCCCATGTGGGCCCAGGCCTACAGTGCCCATAACTGTTTTCATGACCGAGGGCCTGGGGTGTGAAGCATATGTTCCAGTTAAGTGTACAGCCTAACTTTATACCGCCAGTATTTAGTTCCCAATCATTATTGGTACTCAGTTTATCGACCCACTGAAGGGATGAAAGAAGGAGACGACATCCCCTCTAAAATTTTAAAAACAATTTAGAATCACCATATATATATATATATATATATATATATATATATATATATATATATATATATATATATATATATATATATATATATATATATATATATATATATATATATATATATATATATATATATATATATATATATATATATATATATATATATATATATATATATATATATATATATATATATATATATATACATTATATATATATATATATATATATATATATATAAAAATATATATATATATAATATACATATATATATATATATAATATGTATATATATATATATATATATTTATATATATATATAATATATATATATATATATATATATATAATATATATATCTATATATATATATATATATATATATATATATATATATATATATATATATATATATATATATATATATATATATATATATATATATAAATATATATATATATAATATACATATATATATATATATATATATATATATATATATATATATATATATATATATATATATATATATATATATATATATATATATATATATATATATATATATATATATATATATATATATATATATATATATATATATATATATATATATATATATATATATATATATATATATATATATATATATATATATATATATATATATATATATATATATATATATATATATATATATATATATATATATATATATATATATATATATATATATATAAATATATATATATATAATATACATATATATATATATAATATGTATATATATATATATATATTTATATATATATATATATATATATATATATATATATATATATATATATATATATATATATATATATATATATATATATATATATATATATATATATATATATATATATATATATATATATATATATATATATATATATATATATATATATATAAAAATCAGCTGACCCAGCCACGCGTTGCAGTGGCTGAGTAATTATAATACATTGAATCAATTTTTTACTAACTCCTTGGTACAATCAAATAAATATTTTCTAAAAAAATTTAAAATAGGTTCATTCATATGAGATTAAAAATAAAACGTTTCACCAAAATTTAAAAGTAATAGGTAAAGTATCGAAATTTTGAAATTAAGCACAAATCAACAAATACTTTCTGAATTTACATTTTATTCATCTTATATTAAATTATAGTTTGTAATCAGTGACTTACTTATAAAATATATTATATAAATATATTGGTAGATAACATTATTGTAAAAACAAAATAAATTAAATTATAACAAAATAAATTGTTATAAATGAGGTAGATAACATTGACATCGAACTATTATTTTTTCAATTTTAAATTATTAAAACAAAAAAATTTTTCCGAGGCATTATACTAAAATGAAGAACAATTAAAAGAATTTATCATTTGAATAAATAAATTAGATCAAAATGTACTGCTGAAAAAATTATAATTATCAAATTATAAAATAAAAATTAAAGGCTATCAAGAAATACTTACATGTTTTCGAGGTGGTATGGAAATTTGTAAAGAAAAACAGTAATAAATGAAATTATTTTACTATTTATAATATTAAAAATATTCAAACTGAACACCGCACAATAATAACACAATACAAAGTATAATTATGAAAATGATTCACGAAAAATTGTTATAGTATGATTATGCATTATGAAAACATATGTAAATTCTATAATTAATCACGCGCTTGCGCGCGCACGTTAAATTTCTCGAAGATGGTAAAATCTAGAAAAATAAACACGTCGCTATCTGCCGAATACCTGTGCAACTTAGATGCTAAACCGCCATCTATTAGGAACTTACATAACTAACCAATAAATAAACACTAATGTCGTATAATAAATATTGAGATCAATAATTAAGAGATAAAAACTATTCTATCTCTTAAGTTGGACCATATTATAAATGGTTACAAAATTTTATCAAAATCCGTTCAGTAATTTCGGAGTTTATCGGGAACATACAGCGTGACACGAAATTTATATATATATATATATATATATATATATATATATATATATATATATATATATATATATATATATATATATATATATATATATATATATATATGCGTGTGTGTGTGTTAGAAACTCGCTTAAGTTTAATTAAATAGCAACCAGAGCTTCAAATTGGAGAATTCTACAATATTAAAATCTCAAGAAAAGCTGCAAGAACATTTTGATGTATTATTTTGAATTCTTTGTTTTCTTTTCAGAGAAATATCGTAAACGAGGTAATCAGAACAATTTGTCTCATAAATATTCTCTGGAGGAAAAATTATTTTTTCATGTTGCTGAAAGCGGAAAATGAAAGTTATTTTTGTGTCAAATGCAAGCTAAAGTAACAAGAAATAAAAATAAAGCAGAAAATGGAGGAATTATCCTATATTTCACATAATTATTTCGGGAGATAATTTAATAAAGTTGACTAACTTTTTCCATCACAAACAAACTAATTTGATAATCTAAATAAATAGAACACAAGTTATATTTAAAAAATTTCTCTCATTATATACATTTCTTTTATATTATATTTGTATTACAATTTTGTTATTTTCTTTAATTATTTAATTTATTTCTAATTCAAATTTCATTCTTATAAAGAGCACAATAATTCATGTCATATAACTAACTTATCACAGGTTTAATAAACAATGATAATTAAAAAAATATTATAATGAAATACCAAACGCTTTTCTTAAGTGATATTCATATCTCTTTAAGTAAAAAAATACGGAATTATGTTTCCAATTTTTATATACTTTTATAATATTTATGTATTTTAATTAAAAATTTTATTGAATATCCATATATCATAAAGTTATTGTAAGATTCTATTAATATTCTTTAGTAAGATTTACCATTGCAGTATGATATTACTGTGTCATTTTCTCCTCATTTATTATTTAATGTAGTAAATGTGCATGTCCTTACAAATTGTATATATATATACACACACATATATATATACATTTAATTTTTTTATAACTTTATTATTTTTACTGAATTGTTATGTGCGCAGGATAGCAAGGAATAATTCATAAAGCAAATGGATTTTATGGGTTTGTTAACATATACACAGTTTTTTTTGTTTGAAATGAACCATGATCATTTTCTACACACACACACACGCGCGCGCGCGCACACACACACACGTAAATATATATATATATATATATATATATATATATATATATATATATATATATATATATATATATATATATATATATATATATATATATATATATATATATATATATATATATATATATATATATATATATATATATATATATATATATATATATATATATATATATATATATATATATATATATATATATATATATATATATATATATATATATTTACGAGGGTTACTCTGAAACTTTTGAGAAACTCGTAGACGCGAATTTACAAAATAAAAATAAAGGTTTAATTTTAAAGTACAAAGTATTTTAACACAGAAGATGATATTTTACTGACTTACTTCAACTTGTATAGCGTGGAATATATTTTAATCAGAAGAGAAAATGGAGTTGTCGCGAGAACATTTTCGCGCAATGATTTTCTACGATTTCAAAGCAGGATTCAATCAAGAAGAATGCGTTCAACGATTGCAATTAGCAATTGGTGATGAATCTCCAGCTAGTGCTACTGTATTCTGATGGTTTAGAGAATTTAGAAGAGGTCGCAATTTTCTTCAGGATGAAGAACACACAGGAAGTCCGCCGTCGGCAGTAATCTCGGATAATGTGCCTGCCACACGAAAAATGTTAATGGATTATAATCGCTGCACCTATCAAATGATACATTCGTTTCATTCCGAAGAAGAGATTGATGTAACTATAAATGCATTTTTTTATCTATTCGAAGAAATGAATTGCTTGAGGCATTTAATTTGTGGAAAATTCGTCTACAGAAGTGCATTGATGCTGGAGGAGACTCCTTTGAACACACCTAAAATTTTGTAAGTATAACTTTAAAAACCTAGTTGTATCTCAAAAATTTCAGAGTGACAGTCGTATATATATATATATATTTAATGTTTTTATGACTTTATTATTTTTACTGAATCATTATGTGCGCAGGATATAGCTGCTATTCAAGGAATAACTCATAAAGCAAATGGATTTTATGGGTTTGTTAACATATACACAGTTTTTTGTTTGAAATGTTCCATGACCATTTTCATACACACACACACATATGTATATATATACATTTATATATATACGTATATAAATATATATATATATATATATATATATTACATATATATATATATATATATATATATATATATATATATATATATATATATATATATATATATATATATATATATATATATATATATATTTATATTTATATATATATATATACACTTAATTTTCTTATAACTTTATTATTTTTATTGAATCATTATGAGCGCAGGATATAGCTATGCAAGGAATTACTCATAAAACAAATGGATTTTATGGGTTTTTTGGCATATACACTATTAAAAAATCGAGTGGTTTTTCACCACTTAGTAAGCTACGGATATTTTGAACTCCATAAAGATTCAAAATTTTTCTACTTAATTGGGTAGAGAGGTTTTCTTGGAAACTCTCCATCCTCGATTCAAAGCAATTTTCACTCTTTTTTTGACGTGTTTTTGGCACAAAGCAAATATTATGTGCCCTGATTGGTTTCCATCATCACGTGGCTCTATGCTTTCGGTTTAGTTTCGCTAAAAATGGAAGAATTTAAAACTTCATTTTGTAAAGGCGATCTATTTGAATTAAAAATATATATATATGGATAAAAAATACATATAATAATATATAAGTGGACAAGAAGGAGCGTAGAAACATTACGGTAAGTCTTTATTTCTTATAAATAATTGAATGACTAAATCAAATTTTCATATTTGTGATTTTTCACCATGATATAAACTTTCCTATTCGAAACTGCGAATGAAAGAATTCTATTGAATTCATATTCATGTAATATTTATAATATTTGAAATTTCTGCTTAATTGATAATGTTTAATAATATAAAAATGTGTTTGGAAATTTTATTTTTTTCTAATACTATTTTCTGCCAAAATTTAATTTATTATAAATTAATTGTAAATTTTAATGAATGCATATTTAAATTCTTTTAATTTCGAAACTGCGTGAATATGACAATTAATTTTCTCGTTGATTTAAATATCCAGTGTACATTATAAAAATATTATTTAATATAGTTTATTGTACTGAATTGAAAGTACGATTAATATCAAATACAACATTTTACAATGAATAAGAATAAGTTTTTTCATAAATAAATTTCAAAACTTTTTAATTTAAATGTTAATACAATTAAAAACAAATATTAATCTGCAGAATATTACTGGAAAGTATGTATTTTGTTTATTAAAGTTTCAATGACAATTTTTGATTTGATTGTTATTATGTAAAAGCATTCGTACATAAAACGAAAAGAAAATTTTACCTGTATCAAAATCTACTATTAATTTGTATAATATTTTAGAATTTCCAACTAAAAATTTTGTCGATGGAAATATAATTTATATTCGAATTTTATGGTTGTCATTGTCATCAGTGAAGAAAAAAATAAAAAACAAAATTAGCAAAAGTAAATCTGAAACATTTTATTTTGAAGATGATGAAATGCAATGTAAGGAAGAAATGGCTTATCTGGTATATTCTGTATCATGTGTACACAAAATAAGTTTTATAGAGACTGAGAAAATGCTTACTATTGTTATTACTACAAAAATTAATTTCATTTTTCTAGTAAAATGTATTTAAAAGTTTGAAGTAATATTCTATGTTTAATATAAAAATGTGGTAACTTAATTAAATGACATGAAAATTCCAATCAATATTTTCAGTTAAATTCACTTATTAAAGATTTTGGTTTTTAAAGTTGGTTTTAAAATAATGAAAGGTAATTATTATTATTCATTAAATTAATATTACATGGTAATTAGCTGAAGGAATTTTAATAATGTTTTTAAATCTATTTTTAAATATAGTTTTGTTTGTTATTACTGCTAAAACCAAACTTTAATTATCTTTATAATAAATGATTCTGAATTTTTAATTTGAATTGAATGGCTTAAAAAATAAATATCCAGTATTTATAATTCACTTGACCATAGCTAGTTTTTACATGTATGACATTTTTGAATAAACACGTATGTGCATATGTGTGTATTTTTCCTTTCAGATAAAATGATTACAATTTGAAATACTATATGAAATTCATCGAGAAAAAAATATTTGAACTTATGAAGAAAATGTTTAAAACAAAATAACATTTTGTGAGGAAAAATTGATCATCTATTGTTCTATTCTATAACAGACTTTGTCTCAAAGTATCCAAAAGTGTCTGCTTTCAATGAAACATTGGTAGTATAAATCCTGTATTTTTTGCATATTTAACGATGAATTTTAAAATATTCATGAAAGTACTAAACTTTTATGTCAACATTATTTTCTAACAATGCCACAATGACTTAAGCACACCAAAATTTACAATTCTATACATAATTTGCATATCTGCATTTTTAATGGTGGAACATAAAAAACATGCTGTTCATGCATTTCCAAATTTTTTTATTGCATGTGAATAAGATATTTTAAATTACTTTAATGCAAAAAAACATTTAGTTGAAATTTTGCAGAGAAAAAATTTTTTTATATAAAAATGGCAGAAAAATGTCATTGTTATTTTGATATGTGTTCAATGATTGCATGATCCAAAAGAAAGTAATCACAATCAATATTTTACAAAATATGCAATATAGTTTATGTCTTTTATGATACTGTATTTTTCTATCTTGTATTTTTAAAAACCAATTTACTTGCAATGTATTTGAATATTAGTATATGTGATACAAGAGCATAATTTCAAATTTTTTTGTTGTACTTTGTAAAAAAAAATATTCGTTTAGTTTTCACCTGTTTTTCAGTTATAGTTGTTGATTCAAAATGCTTTAACATTAAAAATAAATTTATGTATGCAAGTTTATATTTTTATTTAACGTTTAAAAATCCATTTTGTAAATTATGATAGGGGTTATATCTATTTCATAACAAAGAAAAAATTCAAAATTATTTTGTATTTGTTTCATTGTATATTAATAATTTATCATTTTTGCCACATTCTCATAAACATTTTCAAAAACTACTAGATAATCATTAATTTACTAACTTAAGTTACTACGTTTTAATTAATTAATTAATGATAATACATTTTTTTCACAAATTACACTTGCTTTAAATTACAATAAAAAGTTCTATTAATTTAATGTATATGATTTTTCTCTTTATTACAGATAGATTTGGAATTTGATATCCAGAGGCTGACTGTTGATATATCCTGCATTCTATACTCCTAGAATATTATCATATGTTCCTGCATTCTATGCTCCTAGAATATTATCATATGTTCCTGCATTCTATGCTCCTAGAATATTATCATATGTTCCTGCATTCTATGCTCCTAGAATATTATCATATGTTTAAAAATTTGTCCTGTAATACGGAATAAATATGTGAGAATTCAGGATGATAATATCTTTTAGGCTGAATATAATTTCAATACAGAATATAACTACGTAGATATTTGATCTCTTGCAGATTTATTTTTTTGAAGTGTTATTCTTATGAAATGTTTTGGTTTAAAGTTTATATAGACACTATAATGAGAATACAAACATTATGGAAATTTTTAGTTATTATGATTTTTTTTCGAATTAGGTGTGAATAAATCTGTAGAAGAAGAACAACGCTCAAAATTAGTCAACTATTCTTGCTTTGCTGTGGTCAAATGCAAGACAGGAATTTGAAATCTTTTTATGTGTGGATAGTGGATTTATTGATGTCGTATATGCAAGATTAAAAAGCCTTCAATATTTTATATAAATGTCATCATGTGTTTAATGTTAAGTATGATGATAAACTTACTGTATTTTATGCTTTCATGGATTAAATGATTTATAAATTAAAAAATGGTTAAGTTGGGACTTTAATTTAAACAACACATTCTTACTATAATCGATCAAGATCTAATTTTTGCATACAAGCATTAAAATGCATATTATCATTTTTATTCATATTTAATGGTATTCTTATTTTGTTTTATTAAACTGACAATAAAACTGTCAAATTCCAATAAATGGACATCATAAACATAAGAATTTCTGTATACATATTTTTATATAATTTTTTTCTATATTAAAAATTGATAATGTATGCAATTTAAAAACCACTATAATTATCCAAATCAATTAAAATGTCATATTCAATTGTACTGTTATGCTATTGAATAAAGAAATCATATATCTTTATATTGTAATTATCAAAAAAAAAAAAAACATAAATTTTTAAAATAAAGAATTTAAAACCTAATTTCTGCACTAAGTTGTCAATATAAAAAATCAGCAACACTTCTATAAAAGATTGAAATTCACTCTTTCTTCTATCTAATTTATCCCGTTAAGCAATTTGTTGTTTTTCCCCTTAAAAGGAGCGGTTTACCCCCATCTTTCAAAAGAGTGAATTTCTATCTTAAAGATTGGTTGAGTTTCGTGAAAATGAAAGATTGAAATTTCACTCCTTCTGAGTGAAATCCACTCGATTTTTTTAAAATTGTACGCAGTTACTTTTTTTGAATTGTTCCATGACCATTTTCCATATATATATATATATATATATATATATATATATATATATATATATATATATATATATATATATATATATATATATATATATATATATATATGTGGGTTCTCAATAAAAATGACCGATAAATGTTAAATTATTTAATTATATTTTCTAATAATATTATGAAATTATGAAATATATACATATATACAATATCAAAGCGTATTGTCCATTTTAACATCATTGTAGTTAGTTCTAATCATAAACAATTTTAATTTGCATTCGCGTCTTTTCGTCATCACATCTTTTCCCTTTCCCTCACATCGTCGTTCTCCTCCCTTCTCCTCTGCGTGTCTGGCGGCAAGCATGTGAGTGGCCCTCTGGTGGCGCTTTCAATCCCACACACACATATATATATATATATATATATATATATATATATATATATATATATATATATATATTCAAATTTTTATGTTTTATAATTTTGTTGTATTAGAGAATAAGTATAAACTATCACATTTTGAATAGAAGCAGAAAATATAATTTTTTGTTTAATAAATTGAAAAAGTTTTTTTATTAGCATTATAAAATCTGTATTATAAATAATATAAATGTTTTAAGACTATTCTGTGTACTAATAATATTTTATATTAGAAGTATAGTGACGTAGCAGGTTTTACTGCTTAAAATTTCTTTTTTGATTTGTAAACTGCTTCAATAATTTCAAGTTGAAATAAATTTACGAAGTTTAATGAGTAATTTGCAAATTGAATTTTATTACTGATAACAAATATGATTTAAAAGAAATTGAATATCAAGCGCTCGCAATTCTCTTATCTTTAATTATCCTAACTTAATTCAAATGAAATAATGTATAAAATTTGCTTTGCAACATTTCGTTAGTTATCAAATGTGGTTGGCTTAATAAAGTGATTTTTTAAAGTAGTGTTTTCCTTTATTAAAATTATAATATCCAGAACATTTGTTGGTTTTCACATTTGCAAGATTATTCTACAAGTTTATGAAAATTGCAGCTTTCTCATTGTAATTCTATAAAGGAAAAAAAATTCAGTGAAATAAATGAAACTATAAAATTCTAACCTACTTCTTGTATAGAATCGAAGCGTGAAAAATTCAAAAAGTCTAATGCTTCTACTTTACACACAATGAAGTGTCTATAAATATACTAAAATTAGAGATATTCAAACTGCAATTGTTTTAGAAAAAATTGGAAATAAATCGTATTTTTAACATATTTATAGGTAATAATGATACAGGAAATCAATAAAGTTAACTGGCTAAAATTTCTTTTCATTTATAATATTAGAGCTAACAGTGATTGGGACTTGATTTTAGTTAGCATTATCTTATGACTTATATTCTCTTTTTTTCTTTTTTTAATTGCGCATAATGAATTAATATTTTTAAATTCGTACGTTTCCCGATTACTAGATTGGAAGATCCTGCTTTGCAATATTCCATAAAACTGCTTGTTACAAAATATATTAGATAATTAAGTTTGTTTACATTATAATTGAAACTAACTATAGGATGATTTTATAATTTAAACGAAGAAACTCTAAACCTTCTCTTTAATATTTAGTAAAATTAGGGGTTACAAAATTCATTATATAACTTGTTTAAATTTTCCAATTATTTTATTATAGAATTATAGTGCATTTTTATTTTGCAAACTTGTTTTATTACAAATTTTATATTCAGATTTGTCTTATGTTTAACATTTTGATTTGAAGTTAAAATAAAATAGCTTTGAATTTATTGAATTCCTCTGTTGTAGAGTTATTGATTAGTTAATTAAATGAAATTTATGCTATTCATTTATATATTCTATAAATAAAAAAATCTATATGGAAAATATAAATTGCTGTTATTACAACTATTTTTATTATTATTATATTGTTATTCATGCTACTGTTATAAAAGGAAGCATATATTCTTACTGCGTTGCAATAGGATAAAACTAATTTTTATTTAACTCGAATAAAATTATATAATGAACACATCGTCTATTTATTAAAAACATAACTTTATTTTTCTTAACTTTGGGACTTTTTAATATAATAAATATCATTTGTTTTCATTTATGCAAAATGACTTATAAAAGCTTTTATTAGAAAAGTAAAATATCATTTTTGAATTTTTTCAGGGACATGGGCATTTTAAAGAATAATGAAAAAAAAAATTCCAATGATTTCATAAATATTATTATGCAGCTGTTCATATGCCTTATTAAACTTGACTACTGTTAAATTACACTATTAAATTTTGCTCTGAATTATTATTATTCTATCAAATTATGAAAACATATTTATATTTTCACTGAAGCAAAAATTATTTCCTTACAAGTAAAACATTAAGCTTCTTTAGAATCTGTTTATTTAATTTAAAACATATAAGGCAATATTAAAGATTATGAGATGTTGCCTAGAATATGCAAATATACTTTAAAATATAAATGTATAAAATATAATATAAAATGTAAATATGATTAATTTCTTATTTTAAATTAAAATTATAATTTGCATTTTTGGTGTCAGAAATACATGCTTAGGTTTTATATTTTTGATCTTGTAATCATTTTGAATGCTGCAGCATTAACAATTTTTTCTCTAGTTATCTACATATAACGTTGAATATAAACATTTAAATTTTAATAATTGGAATTAAGCATATGTTATTATGAAATGAAATATAAATGTGTACATAATCGATTTATTTGGAAAATATTTGTATTTCCGTTTTGAAAAACATCGTAAAGAGTATCGGAAATAATTGGAAAATATTTCACTTTTTTATTTTGAGAAAGTAATAATTCTGTTAATATTTTGCTTGATGTTAAAAAGCGATGAGATTCTTAATTACTAATTATAAAATTTTAAATTTTTCAAAGTATACTATACAATTAAAAAATAGCTTACAAATATGATACAAAATACTATTTACAATCAGTATTTATAAATGCCATCAGAAATATATGTTTAAACTTTCACATACTCAGTCTAGTCAAAAATACACACAAAAAGAAAAAAAAATTAGCCCTTTATGCAATATTATGTGCTTAACTTTTAGTTTAAAATTAATCACAGACTACCAATTTTAAAAATTGAAATTTTTCTAAGTTTATTTATAATGTTACAATAACTTTTCAGTTATTTAATTAAAAGTATTTAATCAGAACTGTGTTTATATTATAGAAAGATGTCATTCAGTAAATGGATAATTATTTTCGCGGTAAAAAT
This sequence comes from Latrodectus hesperus, assembly GCA_037975125.1. NCBI lineage: Eukaryota > Metazoa > Arthropoda > Arachnida > Araneae > Theridiidae > Latrodectus > Latrodectus hesperus. The sequence continues at coordinate 1,877 of JAJQOW010002364.1, read as the reverse complement.
TATTTTTCTTGCAAAGAAATCGATATAAATGTTCGTTTTCAATTTGATTTCTCGGATATTATGAAATTTAACTGATAAATGAAAACTAATTTCAGGTTTTTAAACTAATTAACTTCCTTTGTTCTTGTTATTTCTTAACGAACATATTCAAATTAAACTACTGATGCAATTGGGTTATATTTAGCTTGTGACTCTTTTAACAAAGATAAATTTTAATTTATTTTCATTTTCTACTTATAACAGTCAATTATTTACGTTAAATCTAAACTTTAATTTCGATTCAGCCAATTAAAATTAGGAAGGGAAATATAATTGAAATAATAGAATATGATATTTCTTGACTTCTCATATTTTATAGAAAGACAATAAATTACTTTATCCGTTACTTTAGTTGAAATAAGCAGAAATTTTCATTCTGAAGCTATGATAGATAATAGCTACACATTTGAAAGTAGATAAGGTTACAATTGATTAATTTGGAGTTCTAATCTGAAAACTTCTCCTTCTTGAAGAAATAAGACACAAAACAAGTGTAAATGTTATATATATATATATATATATATATATATATATATATATATATATATATATATATATATATATATATATATAAAGTAGCAGTTTCTGGCCTTGTTGTGGCATAGGATTCGTCACCCTAGTGTGCCCGCTGTTGGAAAAAAAGTATAAATTTTGTGAAGATATTTTAGAAAACCTCTGTAACCATTCATAAGGATGATTTTTTAAGTATGAACGTATAAACAAATATAATATCTATCACATAAAAAAGCTATTCGAGATAGTTGATAAAAATAAGATAACAGATATTAATGCAATGGTACCCATAGATAAATATTTTTGCGATAAAATGAAGTTCAAACCAGAAAATATTCGTATTTAGGGATTTAGATAACAAAAACTATGTACTTATAAACCTGAATAAGATATTAAGATATTAACTTAAGCATAGAAAACAAATTTTAATAAAAATTAATAAAAGGGATTTGTATGAGAAAGGAGTATACTACGAAAAATACATGACATTACTAGAATTAATTACTAGAACATTACTTGAATTCTTTCTTTAGGGAATAAGAAGTAAAAAGTTGATTATTTTCAAGTCTTAAACCTAATTTAATTTTATCAATTAAATTCTATATGATTCTAAAATACGATAAATTAGGTAAACTCCTACCTATTTTATTCTTACTATTAGGTTTCTTCCTTATTTTGATGTTTTTTATGAAATAAATATGCCATGAATGTAACATTTTGCTTACTAATTAAAGTATTTCCAATGTAAAACTAGCTCTAAAATACTTTAAATTAAATAAATCAAATAATATTAGAATCTTTTATGCTTACAGCATAAATCCTAGGTATTATTTTAGCTTTACAACAAAAAACGAATGGCATAAAATAAAGTATTTGATCTGAAATTAAGTAAATGTTTTTATTCATACAAAAATAAAGGAGTAAAAAACTGCAGATATACTTAATTCAATTTCAGCATATATATTTTACAGTATAATTTTTTTAATTTATTATATTAAAATACAGTGCGAAATTTTTAAATTACTAATATAGTAGATATCATAGATTAGTAAATTTTATTTAATATTGTACGATGTATAAAAATTTATCTCATTCAAATAATTAATTTATTTTCTTCATCTAAAAGCAAATTGATTTTAAATGAGAAATGAGTTTTTTTTACATTATTTAAAAGCAATGAGGACTGTGATTAAACAAAGATCACATGCTTGAAATTTTACTCCACAGTTAAAATTTTCATTAAATATGTTTCAAATAGCGTAAAAATCTTTTGAATTGCTTGTTAAACTATTCGTTTAATCACAACCTTGTATTGGAATAGTGCT
>JAJQOW010002363.1:0-18867 GCA_037975125.1 Latrodectus hesperus | reverse complement strand
TTCCAGGATATATGGCGTTGTATGTATGATGCTGAAGTTTGTTTATAAACAAATGTCAACGTGCTCAATTTTCACTCAACGTGTTTAAAATCAATGCGTTAGTACGAATTCAATTTTCGTTATTTTTAGAGAATTTTTTCTTTTGAGTTAGTTTTATTATGATGATACACTTTAACAAAAAACTATATAATAAAAGTGGAATTTTATTTTAGATATTTATAAAATTTAAATTCTTCAATATCATTTATATATTTTTAATAAATATAATTGATATAATCAAATTATACAAAAGTAAGATTCGAATTGATTTAATAAAATGTTTCCAATAATTTTATGTAATTTTTACGTTCTTACATATTTGAAAGTATGACTTATAAATTTAACTCTAATTCTATGTTATAAATAAATTACAAAAAACTAATTATTACTTAAAAATTTATCCATAGAAATTAAACTTTATTTTTTAAAAAAATATTTGTGTAATGAATCTAAAAATGTTTTCTATCTGAACACGATCCCATTTTGTTAAATAATAAAAGAAAATAACTCAAATTGAATAAAACATAAAACACTAGGAAAATAAGTATAAATTAATATCAGAAGAATAATTTAACACGTGGGGTATTTAAATGAAAAATTACTATATTTAATTTAAAATGTTTTGCTTTAGAAATCCAATTGTCATATATGTATGATATTTAAGGGGTTAAAATATATTTAAATTGTTATAAAATTACATAAATTAAATGAATAAAAGAAATTTATTTGAGACCTCATTATATAAAAAGTACATATAAAAATCTTAAATTTAAAAAATTTATTTTAATTAAAATTAGACTCGATAGTAAAATGCTGATTATAAAACAATTTTCTAAATCTTTGGAAAGTTGGCAGATATGGAAATATAAGAACATAAATTAGAAAATTATTTAATCAATAGTTTTAAGTTTACATTTAACATGCAAGGAATCTTCTTTCTAAATTTTTTGGATCGTTAATATAGAAAAAGCTGACATTTACATCGAATAAAATTTTATAGAATACAAAATATTTACTTATTAGTATTCTTTAATCATGAAAGTATATAAGGTAATTTAAAAAAAAAATTATGAATATTTACAATGTAGTTGTTTGAAAAAAATGTATGATCTAAAATTTATGAAAATAAAAATTCAAGTCATTTAAAATCTTTGTTTTCTCACTGGTTAATTTAACCCTTAAGAATAAGTACACAGAAAACAATGAATTTAGAAGCAAAGAAAATAACAAATGTGAATTTTTTGTAGGACGTCCGAAAAGTTAGATAGAACAGGAGAAATTAATTCTGTTAATTCTAATCAAAAAATTTTATAATATTATTTAAATTAAAATTTTATATAATATTATTTATCATTACAAAAATAACCACAAATTTTGATTAAAGTAAAACGAAAAATTAATAGTATCTAAAATTTCTAATGAAAAGGAAAGATTTACTGTTAATGTAAAAATATTTGCATTTTAAAATAATGTAATCACACACAAAGTATATTTACTTTAAGGGCAATACAAAATATTGGAGATATCAATCATAATAAAAAAAAGAAAATAGATCTACGACAAGGTTTTCAATTACTTTATATACAAACGCACCAATACATACAAACTATCAAGAATTTTTGCACTGTTAACAACAAAAACTTAAGCCATTAAAATTATTTTAAATAATGTATCAGTCGCAATAAAGCTTATTTTTTAAGAAATTATATTGAATATGAATATTATAAATGATTATTATTGCGGTAATTTATCATTATAAATTAATTCTGCAACAAATTTTTTGAAATTTAAAAAGAAAAAAACTAAAGAGACACGTGCTTTGCTATAACTTGTCAACAATTTTGAAATTAAAATCAGAGTTTAGTAAAAAAAATTAATATAAATCCAATAAATTTTTTAAGTTGAAATATAAATAGAAAGAGATGAATTCAACTAACCTGAAATAATGGAATGAGTCGGCTGTATATATATTAAAATTGGGATGGTACAAAAAATATTAGTAGCTCCTGCGCAAAACTGCATGGTATGATATTATATAGTCATCAGATTAATTTGCAACTCCGGTGCCGTCTAAAGTCACGTGGGCGATGTTGGGGAGGATACGTGATATCAACCAATAAGAGAGCGGTTTGGTTCCAGTAAGGTTAGTTTGAATTGATTACTGATGCGCCATCTGGAGGGCTTACCAATATATGGCGCCTTATTACTTACTGAAAATTCATGTCATTAATGTATTTTCTTTATTATTCCATTTTACTTTTACAATTATATTTATCGTTCTAGTCTTAAGCTGCTACGAAATCCAATAGCTGTTACCCATTATTTTCTTTACATACAAAATGTTTTTTTTTTTTATAACCTATCCTATTTTGGATAAAATGGAAGAATGCTTACAACTAAAATTACATATCTGGATGTTCTACTTAGTAATTGTAACTCAACAACTTCCATGATTAAATTTATAATTATCATCTGTTAAGAATGGTGAGTAAATTATTTTTTTCCAAAAGAATTCAAAAGCCTGCCGCAAAACACCTCATGCAAGCAACCTTGACTAACGTAATGTGTTATTTGTAATCAATTTGCTATGAGCCATTATGAGTCAATCAGCACTTTGGTTCTACAGAAGTTGTAACTGAACATAAATTTGGTTTATGTTTCAATAGTTTGTTGGTTGGAATACCATTTTCTACTAGTACTCTAGTTCAAATCTAATTTAAGATTTAATTCAGTTGAATTACCCTCTTTTAACCCCATTAACCATAGAACATTTTTTTTTATAATCAAAAGTAAATACAATGGTAGCAAAAACTCGTGCTGAGAGATCCTGCTTGAATTTATATTGAAATAATTACCAATATTTCTGATAATCCTGGTGATAAGTATATCTTTTTAAAATGGAAAATCTATGTTATCCTAAAATATATTTAGAAAATATACATAAAAGATCTTAATTTTTTAACATATTTCCTACCGCTCAAACGCAGATGGAACATGATAAAAGCAGGGAATTTTTAACAAAAAAAGTCAACGTATTTTTATAAATGTAAAAGCGCATATTTTCTTTTTACAATTCAGTTAATTATCGTAATTATATCTACAATTCCAAGTTTAAGACTCGAGTAAACAACAATTTAATTTTAAAGGTTTACTTTTTCTTATTTTAAATTATTATAATCATTTATTAAAAGTTACATAAACTTAAAAGACAATTTATATAGGGACAGAATGTCATACACAAACTTATTACTATTGCTTGGAAATGAGAATACATTATTATTATTAATCGATATTAAGAAAAAAAATTTACATGCTAAATAACAAAAAATCCCTAGAATTTTTATATTGTTTAACAAAAAATATTATTTATTATAAAATACAATTTTTTACATTATTCGCTATATTTCTTAAGCAGAATTTTAAAGTATAGTAAAGAACCATTAAATCGCTCAATTTTCTATTCATATGTTTCCCAATAAATGCAATTTTATGAATTTATCTTTAGCAATTTTTAATTAATTCTTGATTATATTAATTTCTAATATAAAGAGGAAATACGTTAAAGTGCTCTATGATGGAAATAGAATTAAATCTTAGATATTATTAGTTACGAATAATTCGTTTTCCATTAAAAATTAATATTATAGATTTAGCCATTGGATTATTTGAAAATGATTAAAATTAAATTATAATTTAAAAGAAAAATATTACAAAAATTCTTTTATTAATTCAATGGTACATTGCATACTTATGGCTATTTACAGTTAAATTAATCTTAATTTTTCTTAGCGTAAAACAACCTATATTACTTAATTCGACAATTCCACAATTTCTTAAATGTTTTATTCTTTGAAACATTGCTTTTTGACTTTAAATTTTGAAAAATTATTTAAGAAATGAATTTAAAAATTAAGTATTACCTCTGAAAAATAATTAACGTTTACTGAAATATTCGTTTTTAATTTATTTATGTTAATTTGGAACATTATTTTAGAAAGGAAATTAAATATAAAAGTTCACATTTCTAAGGATCTGAATAAGATCCTTAGAAATGTGAACTTCAAGGAATAAGTGGAAAAAACTATGCAACTCTTAGAAATGTTACATGACTATATAGGTTGTTGTAAAGAGAAATCGATTAATATTAGAGAAAAAGAATTTAAAACGAGAGTAAAATATCACAAAAAAACTGATACATTTGATTTTGTAAAAAATCATTAAAAAAGCCCAAACTACAATTTTATATTCCATTGAATTTCATAGAAATAGTCATATTATAATTTATTTATATTTCCGGAATTATTTTGATGATTAATTTATAAGCGTGCATAAAATTTTTGTTACACATTTACCTCTCAATTGAAATAAGGATTGAATTTAAATATCATTCAGTATTTTTCTGTAATATTGAGTATTAATGCTAAAATATTTCCTTCCTATAAGTAATTCTGGATAATGGGTAGTATTTATACTAAAAATGCAAAATTTTTGGTAAATATTCGAAAAGGTAAAAGAAATTTTAAAATTTGTATCAAAAGGAATGACTTTTTGAGCTTATCTGAAAAAAATTTCAACATAAAATGGTACACTAACTCTGAAAGATCGTGTATTTTTCTTGGCTAATAGAAAAACATGAAAATGTAATTATTTTAAACTTAAGAATAAAATAACTTTTAAAAGATTATTTTTAATACAAATTTAATGATGTACGATGACTTATACGCATACATGAATATTAAATACATGATAAAATAACTTATTTACTATAAGAACACAGCAAGAATTATTAATATGACAATTTGAAAATATTATGGTCAGATGCAAGATTTTAAATCACAATAAATTATTTTGAAATATAAATTGATTTTTATTGCTGTACATTATTATTATCATCAAACAATTCTACAGGTATTTCTTTTATATAAAATTCAACAGGTTATTCTACACAGGTTATTAGATACAATTCAAACTTCATTTTAATTTTTCAAATAGAAACTTAAAAAAACTTGAAGGATATTTAATAATTTTCCATAGATTAGTGAATATTTCATATACATAATACCGTAGAGCTCACACAGTTATTTCATCAACAGCGTTTTCAAGAGCCGTATTTAATCTCAAATTCAGACCTCATTTTTTTCCATCCCACAAAATGGAGAGATAGTTGGGCTTTTTTAGAGTCTTTTCTAATTAGAAATAAATAAATCCGGATGATTACAAGAAAAAAATAAGTTTTATGTTTGCAAATTGTCTATGATAATATCCCTTTATCTTTTCTAAAATTCTAATGAATTATACTTACTTATGTAATTCTATTAAAAATCCCTGAATTTTGACAGCTTTTAATTAAGACCAATATCCAAGAATTAAATACTAATTGTTAAGACCTGTGGGGTTTCGTTTTTTTAGTTTTTTAGTAAAAGTGTTTTGGAATAAAAAGTTGCGAGATTCTTCATTTTTTTTCTATGTATAAGAAATTAAAAACTTTCCGGTATAAGTATTCATTTTTATAATATAAAGATCATAAGAAAAATTCTTTTTGAAATGGCTTATATATTGGCTTAAACGTATGAAATTACGAAAAAAATTGAGACCTTTCACAAAAATTACGTTTAAATTTAGCGCCATAAAGACATAATAACAAAGTATATTTCAGTCATGAAGGCATAATAGCTGAATATAATTTGCTTGACTTAGTTGAGAATGCATTAAAACGAGCAAAATTTACATAATTGAAAAGAGATTTTAAGAAATGCTTGTTTTCCATTAAATTTTTTAATTTAGTTAATTTTTAAAAAGTAATCCCTAGTCGCCAAATAACATTGTAAAACAAATATGAAAATTAAATCTGAAATTCAAGGAGAAAAAATTCTTAAAATTCTTTTCTTTAATTAAAATATGGGTCCAAGTAAGATCATTTAATCGCACCCAATAAGGATAGAATATATAAGTTAATGAAAATGAAGTAAAATTATGTGTATTTAAGATTTGAGGAAACGAAAAATGTTAGGAAAGTAAAAATAATTAATTTTTAATAAAAACCTTTTTCTAAAAAATCGGTAAATGTTTGTAAGCCGATTTAATTTATCTAAAATTCACATCTAAAATCAATATTGTTACGATAGTAGGTATTTTGCAAATAAAATAATTTTGTACTCATGATCTTCCCTTAAAGCATACGATACACCACTAATACATGTAACAAAAGTCTTTAATGAATAAAACAGCAAGTAAATACTCTGACCATGACTTTAATTATTTTAAGAAGAAATATGACCTAGGAAAGAAAACGAGAAACAGGTAATAAATATAGGCAAAGAGGCACAATGGCTGGCAGACTTGTAACGTTAGTAACACTTGGCAATTCGTGATGGATTTCACTTCAATAATGCATTGTGCACAAAACTAGTTTTTCACGGGAGAAATCTATCACTGTCGTTCTTTCATTCTATGTTTATCAATTCAATGTGTAGCTTCTCTAAATGATCATCTCGTCACCACGACAAAAGAGGAGATATTCACAATGTACATTTTCTGAGGATAAATGTTCAATCAGTTGTATCTTATAAATGACAGCTTTTTAAAGTATTTGAACTATTAATTGTTGCAGTTTTTTTAATGATTGTTCACAAAAAGTATTTTGTATTCAAGTGATAAATAAATGCCTTAAATAAAGATTCTTCTATGTAAATTATTCCTGACAAAAAAGTACATAGAAATTAATGCAACAATAATATTCAAATTATCAATAACATACTTAATATAAGCTTAAGCTTGAAATGTCAACTGGGGAACCATTTACGTACCATGTTTTTCTATATATTTCTAAATTTAAGTTATGCTAAATACTTCTATATTTAACTATTGTATCAACTTAAATTCTTATAATTACTCCAATCTAAATCTTAACCAATATTACAAAAGAACTCACGCAATCATGCTTCTAGAAATAACGAAGGTATGCAATTTATCAACGATATCATGTAGTGTAAAGGGCCTGTGTAGAAGAGTTTCTAGCAACGATATTAAGTCAGTATTTGCTGCTACAATGGAAAATTATGCAGAAAAAAATAAATTTGACTCTAGAGTTACATTCGGTGCAGAAGAATTGGTGAATAGCACATTCAAGATAGTTTTAGTTCTCTAGATATGTGCTTTTTGATATATCTAGAGACATATTTGACTAATGAAAAATATATGAACTTTTTCTATGTTCAAATGTACCCATTCATTTCCATTGGGAATTTCTATGGTTGAGTCAGGACATGAGGACAATGTGATGAGGATATATATATATATATATATATATATATATATATATATATATATATATATATATATATACACACACAGATAGATACACGTTGCGTATCTATGTATGGATGTGTATATATACATAAGTATATAAGTGAGATTCACAGCCCACTTTTTGTGGGTCTAGGTACGAGCCTCCACTTTTTGGTAAAAATGACGCCAAACTTTGCACAGTACCACTATGGAAGTTTAAAGATCCGTCACGGTTAAATCCTCAGACATTCTCCATTATGTAAAGGGGGAAAGAAATGTCCATTTTCACATTAAATTAGAATCTTATTTTTGAAAAGAAAATACCAAAATCAAAAGATTTCGAAAACTAGAAATAATTCTGAACATACAAATTAGATTTTTGAACTGCGATTAGCCCAAACTCCAAAATTTACTGACAGAGGAAGTGTTTATGGACTTAAGTAGGCATTTGATTATATTAATTCCTTTAACAACAGATTATTCACACGCCAAGATATGGCCGAGCTGGCAGCCGAATGGTTAGCGCTCTTGCCTACGGTTCAACAGTTCGTGGGTTCGAATCCCACCTTGGGCATGGGTGTTTGTAGTGGTTCGGAATCCACTTTAAACCGTAAGTCCCGGTCTAATTAGCCCTCGTGTGCAAAAAATGACCGTTGAGCGACAAACAAACAAACAAAGCCAAGATATGGTTTTCTTTAATTCTATTTTGTAACAATAATTTTTGTATTTAATCGATGTTTCAGTTATTAAATACAATTGAAGATTCATTTTAATATTTATAAAAGCAAAAATTTTGTGAAGCTTGAAAGATATTGAATAATTTTCTATGCACACTACTGGCCATTAAAATTGCTACACCAGGAAAGCGGCACACACACCACACACGTGAAATTTGCATGACAGTTAGAACTTGCTGTGATATGCAAATGATTAGATTATCAGCGCATTCATACAAAGCAGGTGACAGTAGCGACATCTAAAATGTGTATGAAACCAGAGATTTGACAGCAGTTTTCTCATACTTAATTTCCGTTTCAAACTTGTTTTCGACAAAGATAGTTGTTATAATGCCTCGTGTAAGAAGAAGAAATGCCTATCAGCACGTGTCTGATTTTGATCGAGGAAGGAAGCCTACCGGGATTGCGGTTTTTCGTACCGGAATATTGCTGCTCGCGTCGGTCGAGACCCCATGACTGTTAGCAGAGTATGGAATCGATAGGTTCAGGACAATCATACAGAACGTCATGCAGGATCTCAGCGACCCCCCATCACTAACAGCAGAGAAGATAGACATCTTATCTGCATGGTCACAAGGGATCGTACAGCCACGTCACGAATCCTGAGTCCAGAAATGGAGTCAGTTGCAAGACAACAAGTTTCTGCTCGAACAGTTCGACGACGTTTGCAGCAGCATGGATTGTCTGCACGGTGACCATGGCTTCGGCTACCATTGACGCTGCGTCACAAACAGGAGCGCTTTCAATGGTGTGATCAGCGACGAACCTGGACGCGGGAATGGCATCACGTCATCTTTACAAATGAATCTCGGTTCTGTATACAGGACCATGATGACCGCAGCCGTGTTTAGAGGCATCATGGAGAACGCGCATTGCTAGCTTGCATTGGACATCGCCATACTGGCCCATCTGCTGGAGTGATTGTAAGGGGTGCCATTGGATACACGTCTCGATCACCCCTTGTTCGCATTACCGGCACTTTGAACAGCAACCCTTACATTTCCGATGTGTTAAGGGCCGAGGCTCTGCCCTATTTTCGAAGCCTCCTTAATGCTTTGTTTCAACAGGATAATGCATGACCGCATGTTGCCTGTATTGTTCTGAACTTCCTTGATACTGAACAGGTTCGACTGTTACCCTGGCCAGCACGTTGTCCTGATCTGTCACCTATTGAGAACGTGTGGTCAATGGTTGCCGATCAATTGGCACTCCATCACTCACCATCCACTACTGTCGATGAACTGTGTTCAACACTATATCGATGTGACATAGTGTTGAAGCTGCATGGACTGAGATTCCCGTACATGCCTTACAATCTCTGTTTGACTCCATGCCTAGGAGGATAAATGCTGTTATTGCAGCCAGAGATGGCTGCTCTGGGTACTGATTTCTCAAGATCTATACATCCTAATTTCCTGTAAATCTAATCACTTGTTCTTTCCACTATAATGTATGTGTCCAATAAATATCGTTCTGTTATTTGCATTCCTTCTTGGTGTAGCAATTTTAAAGGTCAGTAGTGTATTAATGAGTATTTGATTTGTGAAATATTGTAGAACTAAGATATTTCATCAACAGTGATTACAAGAACTGTAGTTAATCTCACTTTTTGATCTGAATTTTTAATCATCACTCAAAATGAAGAGATAGTTGCCCTTATATTAATATATAGAGAGTTTTCGGTTATTAGAAATAAAGACCGAAAACACGATTACATATAAAAAAATTATGTGTAAATTAACTCTGTATGTAAATCTTCATTAACTTTTCCAAAATTCTTATAAATTATACTTACTTATATAATTCTATTTAAAATCACTGAATCTTAAAGCAGCTTTTAAATGCGACCAACATCCAAAAATTAAATACTAATTGTAAGGACCTGTGAGGGTTCTGTCTTTGGAATCCAAACAGCAAAATTCTTTATTTTCCTTCTATTTATAAGAAATTAAAAACTTTAAGAAATAAGTATTCATTTTTATAATATGAGAGAAATTCAAAAGAAAATTTCATTTTAAAATGGCTTTATTATTGGCTTAATATTATGAAATTATGAAAAAATTGAGACCTTTCACCAAAATTATGTTTAAATTTAGGGCCATAAAGACATAATAACAAAGTATATTTAAGTTATGAAATCATAATAGCTGAGTATAATTTGTTTCCATATAGTTGAAAGTTTTGAAAAATGTGCAAATGTTATATGATTTTATGTATATATATATATATATATATATATATATATATATATATATATATATTATATATAAAGAGATTATATAAAATTCTCTTTTTCAATTAAATTTTTAATTTAATTAATTTTAAAATGTAATCCTTAATAACAATGTAAATTTGTAAAACAACTCTAAGCATTAAATCGTAAATTCACGAAGAAAAACTCTAAAATGTAGCTACTATAAAGGAATATAGGTTTAAGTAATATAAATTAATCGCAAACAATGATTATAGAATGTATAAAAGTTAATGAAAAAGAAATAAATTATGTATATTTATAAAATTTGAACAAACGAAAATAGTAAGAAAACTAAAAAAAATTTAATTTAATAAACTATTTTCCAAAAATACTAAGCATTTTTCAACCGATTTAATTTCTGTAAAATTCACATCTTAAATCAATATTGTTATGATGGTTGATATTTTGGAAGTAAAATAAATCTTCACTCTTGATCTTATATTATTTCTTTTAAAAAATTTAATGCAAATTTATAAAAAATTTCAGTTTTATAGTAAATTTTTCTACGTAAAATTTCTGTTTAATTTTGTTAAGAATTATTTTTAAATTTCTGTTTAGGATTTAAATTTTGTGAAACCATGTACCATATCAAATGCATAAAAATTTACCATCCAATAGTGTTTTGTAAAAGATAAATAAAGATAATTTTTAAGGAGTATATAGAGATTATTAGGGCTTAACAGACCTTATATATGCAAAGACCTGTGACAGATTTCACGCGGACAGTACGTATGTTAATATATCAAATGAAAACAAATTTTTTCCTTAATGTTAGGTATTTTTCCTATAGGAAGCAATGCCCTGTAAAACTCTTACGAGGTTAAAGAATACAAAGTACATAGCTTCCTCTTTACATAATATCATCCCAGCAAACACAAAGATGCCGGGCATCCATCGGGCCGCTGCTGTCAGCCGTCTTGGCCAGCAGCGGCCCGCCGCTATTTGGCCTCGTCGGCTCCGTCAATAAAGTGGTCGTCGTCATTGCTCCTGGGCCGGCAGTACGGTCCGCTGTTGGCCCAACGCTGGGTGGCCAGCAATGCCGTATTGGCCGTGTGTGGTCCGTATAATTGCCAGCACATGCCCGTATACGGTTATCCGTCGGGCCTTTGCAGTTTGGCCGGCAGTGGCCGCCTTAACCGACGTGGAGCCACTTATAACTTTGATTTTATTTCTACAGATTAAAATGAAATATTTACCCATTTTTTAATTGCTAAGAATTTATATATTGTAAAGTTAATATTGAAATACATTGGAAATGCATTAAATTGAATCTGCTTTGGTTATTTAGAGATGCCGCTCTCTTCCCATAATCGTCCCATTTTATTTCTTAAGAAATAATTATATATAAATTAAAACAATTTCAAAAATTTTTTTAAATAATTTTTAATTTTTAATAACAAAATAATTTTTAATATATACAATATATATATATTAAAAATTGATTGACTGATAAATGAAGAATATATTCATTCTGAAATAACAAAACAAACTAATGAACTTTATATTCCCAGATGTCTATAATAAATTTTTAAAATGCAAATTTCTAATAATAAGAAATATATTATTTTATTTATTCATTATTATTATTATTTTGAATCCTTATTTTTCACAACCTTTCATTTGAAAATTTTTTGTAAAATCAAAGTTTACATTTAATACTCAAATGTAAATTTGTTAACTAACAGTCAAAAAATACTAAGAAAACATAACAAATATAAAGGAATAATCTTTATAATAGCACTATTTCATTTAAATTTCTAAGTGTAAGAAAAATTTACAGAATATTGTGTCATGAACATTTCAAATTTCACAAAACAAGCACCTATAATTAATCATTTGGGATAATTATTAATAAAAAATAACTGTCTTGGTTTTGATGGCCGAAAACTGTTGGGCCATCAATGGCCAGAAACTGCTGGCCCACCGCTTATCATCCAGCTACGTCCCGGTTAATTTTGGCCAGCACTCACCCGTGGCCGTAATGGCCGGAGCTGGGCCATCAAACAACCATGAGAGGCTTGCCGTGGCCAACAGAAAACCGGCTTGGCCAGCAGCGGCCCGGATTTTTGCCAGCAGTTTGTGTATGCTGGGATCTAGGTGAAAATCTGTCATTTGAATTTATGACACGTTTATTTATTTTATAATATTCAACAAACAGAAAGTTTTCACAAAATGCTTTCTAGAAATCAGGAACTATATCAAAGTATTCCAAATGGCATTGCTATTTATCATAAAAAATTGCAGATAGATTTCATATTGTACCGAGCTCCACGGGTTCGTGTTGATTGAGAGTTGAATAAAGCGACCACTTAATGAACACAAGACTTTTATTCGTAAAAACTTCACTAGATAAACGAAATTCCCGCTGTAACAATCACAATTATACAGCTACAATTCGTCAGATACAATAGGAAATAGCTTCTAATCACAGGTCTCAAATACCTCAGACAGAGAACAACTAGCAGTCACAACTAATCGTCTTCACTAACTGACTGTCTTCACAAAACTCTGACTCTTCCATGTCGGGCTGCGGTATTTATACCTGACTTGGCGGAGAAATCTACCAATTTCGCCAAGGTTCTGGAAGCTTCTAGGCTATCTCGAAAAATATTGGTCCTAGAGCTTAGGTGATGGATGTTTCCAGAAGTATCGATTTCTCGCCAAGTCGCCAAGAATCTCGCCAACCGTCGCCAAGAATCTCGCCAACTGTCGCCAAGTCGCCAAATCATTAGGAAATCCGCTTTTAAACTACAACACGTCTAAATACCGCAATTTTTTGCCCAAAATGTGGGAATTTCCGATCTGTCTGAGATATTTTAAGACAAATATAATCATTATTTATAAATTTGTAACATTGCCCCCTCTCAAGGACTGCACGTCCCGGGCAGTACAATCCCCTGATAGGAGGCCAAATTTAATATAAAAGAATTTACATTTCAAGAGGATACAGAGCACATTACATACACAAGCAACTAAAAATACAAGAAAATAGAGAAGATTAAAATTATCTATAATATTTACAAAGAGACCATGGTCTACTAATTTTTACTCTACATTACGATAAGGAGCTAATCTATCATAATGCACTACCTTTGGTTTTGAAGAAGATGATTTTCTTATACGAACCACGACGTCGTTCAGTCTTTTTAGGACTGTGTAGGGACCTTCCCAGTTGGCTTGCAACTTTGGAGAAAGTCCTTTACATCGAATCGGGTTCCACAACCAAACTTTGTCACCTTCTTGAAATTCATGTCCTGTCGCTCTTGTGTCATATTTTGTCTTCATTCTTTCGGTCGTCAGGTTGATTCGGTTTCGAGCGAAGTTATGGACATCTTCAAGACGTGCCTGAAGGTCTCGAAGGTATTCCTCTGGCGATGAAGATGTATCCGGTGGACGACCAAACTGAAGATCACAAGGGAGACGAAGTTCGCGACCAAAGAGCATCTGTGAAGGAGTATATCCGGTAGTCTCATGGACAGCACTGCGATATGCAAGCAGAAACAGCGGTAGCTTCAAATCCCAATCTTGCTGATTTCTGGAAACCATAAGTGAGAGATTATTCAAGATGATTCTGTTAAACCTCTCTACCATGCCGTCCGATTGTGGGTGTAGTGGCGTGGTCTGCGTCTTGTCTATTCCGAGAATTTGACACATTCCTTTAAACACAACAGAGGTGAAATTTGTCCCTTGATCAGAATGAATTTGTAAGGGTGTGCCGAATCTGGAAACCCATTGTTGCACTAGAACCTCGGCTACTGTAGTCGCCTCTTGATCGGGGATTGCAAACGCTTCAGGCCATTTAGTAAAGTAGTCCATGACAACTAGTATGTATTTGTTGCCATTTGAGGATCGTGGTAAAGGACCCAAAATGTCCAATGCTATCCTCTCAAAAGGTGCTCCTACGTTGTACCGCTGCAACCTTCCTCGGCTACGTTTCTTCGGTCCTTTACGTGCCGCACAGTCATCACAAGATTGGCACCATTTCTCTACATCTTGTCTCGTTTTGCTCCAATAGAAGCGTTCTCGAACTTTCTGTAGAGTTTTCATTACTCCGAAGTGGCCTCCGGTTGAGCTACTGTGCAATTCTTTCAAAACATCTGAAATTCTTGATTTTGGAAGAACAAGCTGCCATTTGAAATTACGTCCATCATCGGACTCCCATTTCCTGTATAAGACACCATTTCTTATATGGAGTGAGTCCCAAAGAGCCCAATATTGCTTAGTAGCAGGACTGTAGGTGGAGATATCCTGCCAACTTGGTCTCATACTAGAAGATTCTTTCAATTCAAGAATTGGATTTATATCTGGGTCTTCTTTTGGGCTTCCCTAAGTCCTTCATCACTCCATGGGTCCGGTTTTGATGGAGGTGAAACAGTAACTTGGCGTACCGAAGTATTTATCAGCTGATAGTTCTTCTCTACTCTAGAACAGTATCGGCAGCTTTCATTACACGGCTTCCTTGATAGTGCATCAGCATTTCCATGAAGAGTTCCTTTGCGATGACGTATTTCAAAGTCAAACTCCTGGAGTCGTTGAATCCATCTGGCTACCTGTCCTTCCGGATTTTTAAAATTTAAAAGCCAGGTTAAGGATGCGTGATCTGTCCGGAGCAAGAACTTTCTTCCATAGAGATAATGGTGGAAATGTTCTATGGCTTTAACGATTGCCAGCAATTCCTTCCTGGTTGTACAGTAATTCCGCTCTGGTTTCGATAGACATTTACTCCAATAAGCAATGACATATTCTTTATCATCAATTTCTTGCGACAAAACAGCCCCGATATTTTCGTTGCTGGCATCCGTATCTAAAATGAATAATTTTTCGGGTTGGGGATATGCAAGAACGGGCGAAGATGTCAACGCCTCCTTCAGTTGTTTAAAAGCTTTCTCACATTCATCTGTCCATAGAAATTTCTGTTTAACTTCTGTCAACTTGTGAAGAGGTCTGGCAATACTTGAAAAACCCTTAACAAATTTCCTGTAATATGTGCATAGTCCAAGAAAACTTCTTAATTGGTGGACATCTTTTGGACGACTCCAGTCCTTAACTGCGGAGATCTTTTCAGGATCTGTTCTTACACCTTCAGCAGAGATAATGTGTCCCAGATAGCTTACTTCACTTCGGAATAAATTACATTTGCAAGGATTCAGCTTCAGGTTGGCCATTTTTAATTTTTCCAGCACCTTTCGGATGTTTCTTAAATGGTCTTCGAATGTGCGCCCTACAATAATGATATCGTCCAAATATACCAAACAGGCTTCGTAGGAAAGTCCTCGTAATACTGTCTCCATCAGGCGCTCAAACGTTGCAGGTGCATTGCAAAGCCCAAATGGCATAACCTTGAACTGCCAAAGTCCTTGTCCTGTGGTGAATGCAGTCTTTTCTCGATCCTCAGGATGTATCTCTACTTGCCAATAACCACTCTTGAGATCCAAAGTCGAAAACCATTGTTTTCCGGATGAAGCATCAAGTGCATCGTCAATCCTAGGAAGAGGGTAACTATCTTTTTTAGTGATGTTGTTTAACCGACGATAGTCAACGCAGAATCGGGTAGAGCCATCTTTCTTCCGAACTAAAACAATAGGCGAAGCCCAAGGACTCTCTGATGGCTCAATAATGTCATTCTGCTGCATTTCCATCAGAAGATTATCCACCTCTTCCTGCTTAGCGAATGGCAATCTTCTCGGATGTTGTTTAATGGGTGGATGATTTCCTGTATTGATTCGGTGCTGCGTCAATTTGGTTCGCCCAACATCATCTGATTTCTTGGAAAAAAGATCTCCGAATTCTAATAATAGACTTCTTGCAGCATTCCTCTGTTTATCATCTAACTCTGCACTCTGAAGGATTTCATTAATTAGAGTGTCAGGAGGCTCAGATAGTGTGGTTTGACAATTTCGGTTAATACAGGTCACTGGAGTGCAAGTCGCCAGCACTTCTCCTTCTTTTATTAGTTTTACCTTATTGCTTAGATTAGCAACTCTTACCGGGATTATATTTCGTGAAAGGTCGACGAGTGAAGAAGCCACTAGTACTCCTTTAACGCTGTTGTCGGAATCTGGATATTCAGTCAATCCATAATGAAAATTATTATCTTCTGAAAGAGCTCCGGAAACTATTGTCTCAGTTCTTGGTGGTAATGTAATTTCACTCTTTGCAGTTATATGATGGACTGTTTTAATATCAGAATATTTCGTCTTAAAAATCGCTATGTCTTCAGAACATGAATGTAGTTCATTATTTTTAAAATCTAACTTGAAATTGTTTTCTTTGAGGAAATCCAATCCGAGAATAAATTCGTCATTTATATCAGCGACATATGCCATATGATGGTACACGGCATTACCAAATGCAATGTTTAGATTGACTTTTCCATGCACTTTAATCTTATCACCTGTCACAGTTTGGAGGGTAATGCAGGGCGGCGTCCAGATGAGTTTGTCACCAAGTTTGCGAGCCAAATCTGTCCTAATGATAGTTACGTTGGCTCCAGTATCGATTATCATTCTGCAGGGAACTTCGTTGACATGTCCCATAACGAAAAGTCCGTTGTCGCCGCTACTTACGGAAGAAATGTGAAACGATTTGAAATGGGGCTTCTGACTCTCTGGACATCTCCGCCCCGCGAGATGGCCACATATTAGTTTCCCTGCTGTGGTGGAAGATCATTTCCACCATTTTTTCGTTTCGGGCAGTCTCTCTGAACGTGTCCGACTGCACCGCAAGTCCAACACTGAATTTTCGTGTTTCTGCCACCTTTACTCAATTCTAAGTTACGGAATTTTCTCCGCAGATTTTCGATTTGCTTTCTGAGATCACAGTCCGTATCAGTAGCAGAGATGGCTCTGATTGAGTGCCGGTCTTTACGCGCGGCCTGCTGGGCAGCCTCTATCTTATGTGCGTAGACTAGGGCAGATCCAATATCTTTGACATCGGCGAGTCTAAGTGTTTTCTGTATCTCCGGATCCCTCACACTATCGATGAAGTGATGGAGAGCCAGATCTTGACGTGTCTCAGCTGGGCAGTCCGAAAATGCTAGATGGGAAAGTCGCTGAATATCGGCAGCCAATTCTTGAAGACTTTCACCCGCTTTTTGATAGCGGGACTTTAACTGTAGTCTGCTATATTCTTTAGTGCACTTATCTCCAAACCGCAGCTCAAGCTCACTCGATAGGGCTTGGAAATCGTGCCTCTGCTCCTCCGGAAGCGTCTCGAGGATGTCAGCCGCGTCTCCTCTTAAAGAAGCCGCCAGGTGAAAAGCTTGGGCTCGGGGATTCCATCCATTAGCTTCCGCTACCATCATAAACTGGGTCTTGTATACTTGCCAGGATGATTTCCCATCAAATGTTGAGAGTTTAATATTGGCAAGGGAAGGCACAAATGTCACGTTGGGTTCCTCATGTTTGTTTGATATTTGCTTCTCCAAGCTTTCAATCTTCTTATTCATATTGTCTAATGCTTCTTCAACGTTTTCTTCTATCTCCAGAACTTTAGTTTCAACTGAAGTTACCTTATCTTCCATTGCATTCATCTTCTCCTGAATGATGTTGGAGAATTCTTCTTTAACACTTACAATGTCCTTCTTAAGTTCCGTTTTAAGTTCCTCCTGTCCAGATTTTATCTCTTTCATCATCTCGGTTTTAATCTCTTCTTGTCCAGCTTTCATCTCTTCTTGTCTAGCTTTCATATCTTCTTGTCTAGCTTTCATCTCTTCTTGTCCAGCTTTCATCTCCTCCTGTCCAGATTTTATCTCTTTCATCATCTCGGTTTTAATCTCTTCTTGTCCAGCTTTCATCTCTTCTTGTCTAGCATTCATCTCTTCTTGTCCAGCTTTCATCTCAGCCATCTGCTCCGCTAATTTTTCGAGAAGACTTTTCATCAAATCCATATCCATTTTTCTTGTGACACGCTGCATCAACTCTTCAATCCCGATTCTGACACCAGTTGTACCGAGCTCCACGGGTTCGTGTTGATTGAGAGTTGAATAAAGCGACCACTTAATGAACACAAGACTTTTATTCGTAAAAACTTCACTAGATAAACGAAATTCCCGCTGTAACAATCACAATTATACAGCTACAATTCGTCAGATACAATAGGAAATAGCTTCTAATCACAGGTCTCAAATACCTCAGACAGAGAACAACTAGCAGTCACAACTAATCGTCTTCACTAACTGACTGTCTTCACAAAACTCTGACTCTTCCATGTCGGGCTGCGGTATTTATACCTGACTTGGCGGAGAAATCTACCAATTTCGCCAAGGTTCTGGAAGCTTCTAGGCTATCTCGAAAAATATTGGTCCTAGAGCTTAGGTGATGGATGTTTCCAGAAGTATCGATTTCTCGCCAAGTCGCCAAGAATCTCGCCAACCGTCGCCAAGTCGCCAAGAATCTCGCCAACTGTCGCCAAGTCGCCAAATCATTAGGAAATCCGCTTTTAAACTACAACACGTCTAAATACCGCAATATTTTGCCCAAAATGTGGGAATTTCCGATCTGTCTGAGATATTTTAAGACAAATATAATCATTATTTATAAATTTGTAACA
>JAJQOW010002362.1:5000-18868 GCA_037975125.1 Latrodectus hesperus | reverse complement strand
TCCCAGCATTTTTTAATATTAGCGACAAAAACACTTTTACTCTGCTAAAATGTGACGAGGGATGCATAAGCACTTTCAGGGTTGCATCAAACATTTGCACAAATACCTCTCGTCAATTTCTTTTCAGAAGAGAGTCGCATTATTCAAATTTGAAATCATTTTTTCATGCATTAACGTTGATTATTTATTCTGATATAAATTTTAAACTCTCTGGTAATATGGATTTCCCTTTCGTTGCACAAATTTTTACATAGACTATTTTATGCTGAGTTTTGAAACGAAATGATAATTATTTATTTAACTGAAATAAATATATTGTAAATTATATGCATAAATAGATAGTATATTTTTTAATCAATTAATTTTCTACTCATTATAATTTTTCTCTTCTTCATTAAATGTTTTAATTATTTTATACTGATTTTTGGTATAAAATGATAATTATTTTCATTAGACTCAATTAGCATGAGTATGACATTGTAAATATCATTTAAGCAAGAAACGAAATATTCTGAGACTCTATGCAAAAATATTTAAATTCCAATGGTGCTAAAAAAATTCTGCAGATTAGAGACTTTCAAACTGTCCCTATGGGAAATGAAAATAAATTCACTTGTTGTCGTGTGCCAACCAGGCTGGCAATATGGGGTGCTCTGCTCCACTTTTCCAACTGAACCATATTTTGGTGTAGAGTCCGACTTCCTCAGTACACACATGCCATAGGTACCAGTTTATAGGGTAGGCAACCATTCACTCCACATTCATACAAGGAAAGGACAAAGACAGGGGAGATAAAGAAAGTACATTCATGCCCGAACCGGGATTCGAACCCAGGACCTCCCTATTCGCAGTCAGACACGCTGCCCACTAGACAAGTTGGCCGGTAATAAATTCACTTAATTATTATTATTATTAAAATATCTACAATAAGTAGTATATATATAATTCACTTAATTAAATTTATTATTATTATTAAAATATCTGAAATAAGTAGTATAATTCACTTAAGTATTATAAAAATATCTTTGAAATTTGAAATTATGTATTACTAAGCATGTATTATTAAAAGTATAGGAGTTTAACGAATCAAACGCTTAAGATTTTTACTGAAAATAAATTTAAAATTCTGTCCCTTTTTTTAATTAAAATCTGAATAGCTTATTTTCAACCATAATTTTTGAGTAAATGTTAGTTATTAATATCGATTTTGTTTTGAATCACTCTTTCAATTTTATTTCATTATTTTTCGTGATTAGTTTAGGTTTTGATAAATTTCGTTCTTTAAAAGTAGTAGACACATACATTGTAAACGTAATCTCATTATAATCAAAATTTTCTTCTAGCAATTGTTATTTAGCTCTGCTAAGTAAAATTTAAATTTCGTACGTCATCATTTTATGGATGTGAGTACCACAACCATAACACTCTCTTCTATATGAGATCCTTTTAATGTGTGTGTGTATATGCGTGATAACAGAAATCTATCTTGCATTGATATTAAAATTTTGTAAATTGTAATTCAAGTACTTTTAGTATATCCTAGCTTTTTTTTTCTTAATTTAAGGTATTAAATTATATTTTAAACATTATTTATCTCCTGAAATCTATTTTTATATCTATTATAACTTTTAATGCACATTTTTAAATTAGAAACTCAATATTTATTTTACACCAAAATATGGAAGAGAAAACAAATAAAAGATTCATAAGAAACTTTCCGCATCACGGTTTTAAGTTCCAGTAAAAATAACAAAAATATCATGAATATTAAAATTTAAAAACTATTGCCTTCAACAGGTGTTACTATAAAATAAATATTACAAATTTTTAAGACGCGTAATTTTATGTGATTGATTCAAAAGTTCTTATTAAATTTTTTCTTATTGTTTATTGAAATAGAAGTCATTGATGCAATTATTAGAGTATTGATATTATTGCAGCAATCAAAACAATCGAGCACTGAACATATTTAGGTTTAAGCGAAATGATTATAAACATTCTATTACGCAAAATAAAATTGTTAAATTGTCGTATCCACGATATAACTTTGATTTAATACTTTTGATTGCATTCCACTTATCTATATTATTCTTTTGTCTCTAATGTGTGATAAAATTTCAAAAATGGAGATTTTTGTCACAAAATTTTATATTTTTAAGTTTTAAGTGAATATATATATATATATATATATATATATATAATGATTGGTGAAATGAATTAAGGAATCAATTTATTAAAAACAGAATTTCCCATTTATGAGACATTGAGTTGAATACACTTTATATGTAAAAAATATTTCTGTAAATTATATATGTCAAAAGTAGCAAATATTATGCGTAAAAATATTCTTGGCTTATATCACATAAAACTTAATGTACAAAAAGTCATCTATAGAGCTTAAAGATTTCTAAGACTCAGATTGAAATATCGTTTTGAACAAGTTAAATTAATGTCTTTAATTGAAAGAATTTCAGAAGCTTACATAAAAAGCTTTTTTAAAAGTTTCCTTTTTCTTTTTTTATTCAAATGTATAATATACATAATGATTGGATTATTCCAGTATTGAAATA
Source organism: Latrodectus hesperus (assembly GCA_037975125.1). Classification (NCBI taxonomy): domain Eukaryota; kingdom Metazoa; phylum Arthropoda; class Arachnida; order Araneae; family Theridiidae; genus Latrodectus; species Latrodectus hesperus. Next base: position 16,298 of record JAJQOW010002362.1, on the reverse strand, counting down.
GGTTTATATGCTCAACGAAATTTAATATTAATTTGTCATATAAAATCCTTCATTGAGAAAAATATCTGTCCAATAATGATTGGCCAATAATTTATTAAAACCATTCTATAAAAATGCATCAAATGCATTTGTACTAAATTCAATACTTTATTAAATAAATTGTAAGGATTTGAAATTAATATTAGGAATAATTGATTCATATTAAAGTACTAATCAACATTTTTAGAGTAGTTGTATATTAAAAGTATTTCTCGTATATTAAATAAGGTAGTTTCACGAAAGTATCTACATTCATTTAACAGAATTTATTTAGCACAAACATAAACACTTTTTTTGCCTGACTTTGATGCATTTTTTTATCAAGTTTTGTTTCCAGTTTTCGTTACAAATATTTATATAAAAAGATTATAAATGTCTGCTTAATAGTTAATACACAAAACAGTTTTTTCAAATTTACGACGGCAAATTATACATAACTGAACCATCAAGCAACACATTGTCTAAATTTAATGTAGAATTTGGAAATGGAAATATTAATATTTGAATATTTATTATCTGTATGCCAAAGGGAGAAAAACTAAAAAGTAATCATGATCTTCAAAATAATATGCAAAGTCTTTTCCTACAGTTATGTGTTTCTTTAAAAAAAGATTCAGTGCTAAAAACTTAATAAATAATTTCTTACCAAAAATTTATTTTCTCACATTCAATAACAAGAAACGATTTTTTTTTAATTGCACGTTTTTATAAATAAATGAAATATCCCTAAATCAACAAAAAAAAAATCAAAATATCGACTTTATATTCGTTTCCTGAATCCTGAATTAGGTTATTTTACATTTATTAAAGAAATCTGGATGCTCGTAAACTAGTTGCATATAATATTCAAAGACCACACAAAAAGATTTGAAACGCAAAATAAAATTCATGGAAATATAGTCAACACTTTGGACTCTCAAGCCTTTCTCTCAAATTTTCAGCAGGTAGCTGAAATTTATCTTTTAATGTCATTAACAACTTCTATATAAATGAATATGTTCAGCGATTAATAAAATATTGTTCCTGCTTGAAACTTACTTTACCGTCTTGATCGAGTTCTTTACCCAATTGTAAGAGCAATCCATAATATCTGAATATAATTTTTCAATTAAACAAGAAATTACATGATTGATATAAAGTGTACTTAAAAACACAATATAAACTTTATTTTCCAACTATTTTACAAACTACTTTAGTAATGGATCAAATAAAATAGAAGAATCGCCAGGCATTAAAAAAGATTGTTTATCTATAAATGAAATTTGATGCATTACATTCAATAGAGTCTATTTATTCATAACATATTAGCGTTTTATAATATAATTGTGAATTTCATCTTCTTCTTCATTGGCCTGACAACCCAGGGTGGGCCTTTGCCTTCCTCAGAAGTGCATACCAGGACCCCCTATTTTTGGATAAGGTCATCCAGTTTGTTACTTTTAGTGTTTTTAGGTCGTTTTCAAGGAATTGAATTTCATATTCAGGAAATAATATACCATAACAACATATTCTTGAATTTCATATTAGGTAAGAAAATATTCTTCGTTAATGAAATAATTTCCTTGTAACAATAAACGAAGCCATGCTAGCCTAAATTTAAATCGAAATTGTGTCCTTACCTTTCTATTGCTATAAACGTCTGAGCAATATTTCCAATGGTATGCATCTAAGCTATATGATAGTAAATATGAAGTAACCCATTGATGTCCATCCCCTCGTCCTTGAGTCATCATGCCCGTGATCTAAAAAAACAATCTCCCCTGTATCTGACACAAAAGGATCATTTAAAATTTATAGAAAAAATATAACAAAATCTCATCATTCAGGAAGATTTACTATTGCAGACACTCCGAGGTCCACCTGTATCCACTCCATGGCTGCTTTCCGACCTGCACACCAAGCTCTACCTGGAGGCTGATATATCCTCGCGTATCTCATGTGGCACCCGGGGTCCTTCCTGTGGTCAGCCATGGAACTCACACTGATCTGCCAGTCTTGCACAGCGCCCGTCATCAATCCCAAAGGCGAGCTGCATCCTAGATTTCAAGTAAATAAAGAATATCATTAACTGGAATTTATATTAATTGGTAAAAGCGTTCTTTAATTTGTAAGAGATTCAGTAATGAAAAGTAATTTAGAGAAATTCCTCTTGTATACTTTCACATATTTCAGAACCAGTATATGTGTATGATGCTATTGCAAGCACTGAATTTGTTTTAGAACGCACTCTCTTTTTAGGAACTTCAGATTGAATTCGAAAATTTTTAGAGTTTAATTTTGTTGCCACAGGCAGACAGTCATAAAAAGGATGCCAACGGCACGCGGTGTTCCCAGGTGGTCAACCTCCTAAGTACTGACCACGCCTGATGATGCTTGATATATTACTTGTATACATTCTTTTTTTTTTTGCTTTCTAATAAAGAAGATTATAGGTCGGTATGGTGGCATACGAGCGTGCGACCTTCCCGTGATTAGGATACCAATTCGATTCCATCATGTTCAACACCTAAGAATCTAAGGCTTAGATCCCCAACAATCATTCTACGACTTAAAATTTATTTTTCAATTGTTAAATTTTTGATATAATTTTAAATTAACAACTACTAGTCACATTCAAATCCATATTTCACATAGGAGATATGTGCAGTAGCACGGATGCTTCTCTCTATAAAAGACATCCCCTCGTCTATTGACTTCGATGATTGGATGAGACCCGGTATTTTCATCATGGTATAGCCATTGGCTAGAGTTTAATTTAAAATTGACTTGAATAAATGCAATTAGTTAATATATAAACACCATATCATTTGTTTAAGTTTACTATTATTACCTTGATGAAATGACCAGATCCTAACTATAGATAAAAATTGCATTTTCCAAAATGTTTTGGAAAGTCAATTTAAACGTATGTTTAATTTATATTCCTTAAACTTCATTTCTTTTTATTATAAAGTAAAGTATATTTTGAATGGCAAAATACATTATTTAAATTGAATTCAAATATTTAAAAAAATATCTTTAAATATGTAAAGTATTTGTAAATTTATTTACATTTTCATAAGTCTTTTGGATCGTCAGCTTAAACGTATGTTTAAATTTATATTCCTTAAGCTTTCTTGTTTTTCCTTAATAAAATAAAATATACTTTGAATGAAAAAATGTATTGTTCATATATAATTCAATAAATTTCTTTACTTATATTAAGTATAATTCTAAACTATTTAGAGCATTAAATAAATATTTCTATTGTTAAAATTTTGAGAAATATTGCTGAATGTTCTTACATTTATTTAATTATATTTTAAGAAAATTAGTTATTACATGGTGTCCAACACAAGGCTTAATCAGAACATTTTTTATTTGTAGATTATGTGTAATTCATTATATAATTTTTATTTTATATTATAATTATTCTACTTGAAAACTTTATTTAAAAGTATGAATAATTGCAACTGAGTTCATTAATTTGTTTTATAAATATAGCCACATACTCGCATCAGAATATGTTAAGTAGGAACAAAAAAAAAATTATTTTTTGTTATATTAACACTTATGTTGTTGTTGTAATGTTAAACAAGCCAAGCTCGCTATGCCTTGGCTATGCGAATTTAAGTCAATTGGGAGCGTCTTTCGTTTAATCAGAGCACCATGAAGGTGAAAGTACGCGACTTTTGCTCTTCAAATCCTCCGATAGATGGAAGCACCAGAGAATCTACTCCGTCAATTTTGGCATTGATCTGAAGGAGGAGTAAATTTCTCCAGACCATTGCACCCATAGTAACTGCTCAACGACCGACCACAGGGCTTTCGATTCCACAGATTTAACGAGCACGTATATCGCATGTACTCGGTGGGTCTTTTGCAGCATTGGGAATCGTACCCTACCCTTTCGGATGGAAGGCCGATACCATAACTAAGCTACCACGGCCAACACTTTTGTATTTATCACATGCTTTAAGTAAATTAAAAACTGGTAGTAGAATATTAAATGGAAAGAATATTTCATGTTCCATATTAAGGAAGTCATTAATAAAACTGTTATAGACTATAAAATCTTTCTGAAGTTTTCTTATTGTCAGAGTTAATATAAATTTATTAGGAGCTCTAGGATATATTTATCAACAGCAGGAAAGTTTTTGGTAAGATATTTATGAAAACCTATAAATTTTTTTCGAAAAATTGCATAAGTAAATTACTACAAACTTTTTAAGATTTTAGGATGCTTGTTATGATATTTCATGGTCTTATCCTTTTTTTCAGTTTTCCTCTGCACACGTATTATGGCATGGCAAAGAAGGCCGATTCAAGAGTGCTAAAAAAAAGACATAATTGAGAAAAATATGTTTAATTCAGATGGACAGACGAATTTTGCATTTGTTTTGAAAAGTAAATCAATCTTGTTGTTGTTGTTGTTTACTAATGACACTTGGGCAAGCCAAGCTCGCTATGCTATGCGAATTAAGTCGATTGGGAGCGTCTTTCGTTTTAATCAGAGCACCATGAAGGTGAAAGTACGACTTTGCTCTACACACTTGTCATAGGTACCCGTTTATAGGGTAGGCAACCATTCACATCTCATTGATACAAGGAAAGGACAAAGACAGGATAGATAGGGAGAGAAAAAATACATCCATGCCCGAACCGGGATTCGAACCAAGGACCTCCTTATCCGCAGTCAGACACGCTGACCACTAGACAAGTTGGTCGGCAAATCAATCTTTCACGTGTGGTGATCAGATTTTGTTTCCTAGAAATGATTTTTTTTACAAATAGAGCAAACGTACATGGTGCGGCATGATAACTTCCTCATTTCGTATTGCAATAACGCAAAAAGTATTAAAGATATATTTTAACTTATTTTTGTATACAAAAGTTATATATTAAAAGTTTTAGTTAGCATAGTTTTAAATATCACATTGGGCAAGTGTCCTTCACCATTGGCGTTAGACTGAGTGAACCGAAATCTGCTGTTCTCAACACTTTCTCTAACACATTGGCAGGTGTGTTTGTTTTTATTTCAATATTTCTTTTCAGAACTTACAAAGTTTGCGGGCGATTATTTTAGGCACGTGACTTTAAATACACCCCACAAAAAGAAATTTCATAGGACCAAATCGAGAGAACGCGCTGGCCACTCCAAATTGTTTCTCACTTTTAAATGAGAAAGCCGGAAATATAGGCCTATAAGGCAAATGCACGGTGTTCGTAACTCCATTGCATGATGGCGACTAAACCACAATGTCACACAACTTTATGATATCATCTCTGAAACGAGACCACGCCAACATCATTGTCCTTTCTATTTTTTGTGTTATTGCAATTCGAAATAAGGAAATTATATTGCTGAAATAACAAATATTTCATTTATGGTTTTTATGAGTCTTGTTTGCTATTTGTTTTGTAAATTTAAAATCGGTTAAGATATGCATTTTCATAAATATCTGAAATTGTAACATTCTGTTTGATTAATTATATTTTTATAATAAATATTGGTTGTCGCAAAATATTTTTCTAAGCATTAAAATTTCTAAAGAAAAATCTTTAAGAATAGATTAAAGTTCTTATAAAAAAGATAAATCAATTTTATTTTTTATCGAACTCTCAGTTTTTCCCATATATTTAAGAGTTTTTAAAATTTGTATTCAAATTTACCGTTTATGATATTTCTACTATCTCATGAGACTACTTTTTCATCTTATCAAGTGAACCTTGAAAATAAATTAAATTAATATTTAAATTATAAAAAAATAATTGACCGAAACATTTGAAAATTTCTCTTCTCACAATTATAAAAAATATTAAATAAAATATTTACTTGCGGAACACTGAAAAAATAATACACATTAATTATGGCAAATAATTTATAAGCAATATAAATTAAGTATCAAAACATCAGAACAATAAGATTTCATGTATTCAATCGTATTACTAATCAATACAAAAAAATTGCTTTTTATTGAGGAAAGAACCGATGCCAGATTACAAAGTAGAAAGATTAAGTTTCATAAACATACCATATAACATTTTAAAAGTAATTTTAAAATATGCCTAGAGTTAATTTCTTCTTATACCTCAAGTTTAGCAATTTTTTCTTGCAAAAAAATAATAAATGTCCATTTTTACAGTTTTTACAGTTTCTTTCTAAATATTCATTTACTTTAGAATTTTAAATATCTTTTTAGGTTTTGACATATGGAAGTGAAACGATTTTGAAAAAATAATTTCTTACATTACGTTTACAAATAAAATTTTAAAATCAATGTAAAAAAGTAATATAATATTGTTATTTACTATTAAATTTACTCAAAAAAAATTAAAATCAAACAATATTTATTTCAAAAATTTAATAAACTGTAAATAGCACTTAGATTAGTACTTTTGGGCTTTTCATTTTAATGAAAAAATATTTTTATTTAAATAAAATATTAAGTGTCTTTTGAGAAAGACTCTAGTTAGTTTAGATAATAAAAGCATTTTTTTTAAAAAATTGTTATTTATATGTTTATCATTTTTAATATTTATGTATACTCAAGATAAATATGAAAATTTTAATAGTATAAACTGTAATTTTTATTGTTACAGATTAAAAAAATATAAAATTAGACAGAATATTTGAACTCCGTAAGTAAAAATGACTGTGTGCTTTTAAAAGTATTTAAAAACTGAAATTGGTTGATTAATAAATTAAATATGATATGACGGTTAATTAATTCGTCAAAAATATTAACAGCACCACTTACAAATATCTTAATCTCGTACATTTGGATAAAAATTGCTTGCTATTCAAAAATAAATAAAATTTATAAAACACAAAAATTTGCAAAATTTGAATTTGAAAATTATTCCAAAATTTCTAATTTATATAATTATAATATTTATCCTTTATAGTTTAATAATAAATAGATTTTCTGAAACAAATATGTTTTTTCAGGCCTTATAACACAACATCAAGCTTATTCCAGACTTAGCCTTACTGAAGAGTTATTTATTCCTTTCACGATACACCAAAAACAATCTTTTCTTTGAGCAAAAATATTTTTAGAGTGGCTTTTCTCCAACCATATCAAAATTAGGTGACAAGTGGGAAATAATGTGAGAGAGATGTGCTCTACAATTTTTTTTTCCATTTCACGTTTTAATGCCTCGTGAAAAAAAGAGGGGTAAAAAGCAAGAGTTCTATCCGGTTATTTAATTATTCTACTGAGAGCTATTAGTAACAGGAACAAGTAAAGTCCATTTCACGGTCGTGTCCAATTTGGGGACTGGTGTGCGACATTTTCCGGCGCGAGGTTGTAAGATGGTGGAACTGAAAGTTCTTTTGGGATGTACTACCTTGGAAAACGAGATTAGAGGCCCTGTAGAGATTATGCTCGGAGACCAGGGCGTGACCGACTTTTGGCGCTCCTAACACGCCGTGATATATTGCGAATGTGTCAAAAATCTTTAGGGCGCGCTAGGCCACGACGGCCTGATATTTTGATAAGATAAGAAAGGCTTATAATATATTTAGAATTATGTAAGCATATTTTGCGCTTTAGAGGGACTTGCTTGCTGAAATTAAATGGGCCTTTCTTCGCTGTTCTTGGAAGTTTTATTCCAAGTTTTTTAAAAAAATTATATGAGAAAAAGTTGAATTATTTACTAGAAGGTGGTGTTACAACTTATAACAGTTTCTTCTAGTGAAATGGTAAAAATTTTGGTAAAAGAATATAACTTTACACACAGTTTTCTGATAAATAAACGTTTGTAAGAGCTTTTAACATTTTTATCTTGTTCAGAACATAAAGTGTAAGTGGATTAACTAAAATGGTGAACACTACGCTTAATTATAGCAAATATTTGAATAATAGTTCATGTCACAAATGGTCAGGAAAATAAATGTTTGACATCGATTTATTTTTAACTGAAAGAAGCAATATATGAAGCAATTTTTATATGATTTATATATTAATGTGTCATGAAATATATAAATCATATAAAAAATTAAGAAATACTATTTAATAATAAGGAATTAATAAATAATATTCTCTCCCCCTAAATCAAGTAATTTTTAATGGGATCTTAAGATTAAAATAAATAGTAAAAGAAAAACATTTTATATAGTGTTTTATTACTATGCACTCGCATATAAATTGAAATACATTAATTTACTCTATCTAGGTGAAATAATAAATCATACCATTTGTAAGTAATGCGAAAAAATTTTACACTAATAGCAATAACAATCTTCCATATCCGGATAACCACCCATATTTATTGCAAAAATTAATTAAATGTAAAGTATGAAATCTTTTGACACAGAGACATCATTAGTAAACAATATTATTGCATTATATATATATATATATACATACATACATACATACATATATATATATATATATATATATATATATATATATATATATATATATGTGTGTGTGTGTGTGTGTGTGTGTGTGTGTGTGTGTATACATACACTGGTGAGTGAAACTTAAGCAACATTGTAAATTTTAAGCAGATAGCCATGAAATTGCATAAAAGAAGCTCTTGCGACCAGTGCAATGAACACGTAATTCAATAGAAAGGTCATGCGTATGTAGATATCAGTGGCAAAACGTCAGAGGTGACGTGAGCGTATGCAAAACGCGTGCGCTCGCGGAGCAATTAAAGACTTTCATTTCGAATGCATGTGAGTGTGTCCGTGAAATATGGATAGAAGAAATCACCTGGATGACTTCACACGTGGAATAATGATTGGAACACTGGAGGTGGGGCGTAGTATGACCAGTGTAGCTGAAGAGTTCGAAATTAACAAAAGTGTCGTTTCGTGGACTTGGAAAACCTCCAGAACCACAGGTACAGCTGTTCGAAAGGTTGGTGGTGGTCGCCCCAGGAAAGCAACTGCAGTGGATGACCGCTATATCGTCCTTCAGGCGAAAAGAACACAAAACCAGTCATCAAGTGCCATTGCTCAGCATCTGTGTACACCAACAGGGCTACAAGTGTCGCGGTTTACTGTGGCTAGACCCCTTCACAAAGGTGGCCTATTCGCCCGCCGTCCCGAACGCTGCATTCCGTTGACAGCTCGCCATCGGCGGCACCGTTTAGAGTGGTGAAAAGTGCACAAAATCTGGACATCTGATCAGTGGAGTCGCATCCTCTTCACAGATGAGAGTCGTTTCAGTGCCATAAGCAATTCTCAACGCCAGTTGATTTGGATAGAGATTGGGACACGGTTTCATCTCAGTAACATAACGGAAAGAGACAATTATGGTGGTCCTGGAGCTCTCGTCTGAGGAGGCATTATGCTGAATGGGAGGACTGAGCTCCACGTTTTCGACAGAGGTTCTGTAACCGGAGATCGCTTATTGTCAGGAGGCAATCCTTCCCCTTGTGCGTCTGTTCCGAGGTGCCATTGGAGTACATTTCATTTTTATGGATGACAATGCATGGGCACATCGGACTCATGCTGTTCAGCAACTACTGGAAAGTAAAGCCATCACCCGAATGGATTGGCCAGTGTACTCCCCTGATTTAAATCTCATCGAATATGTGTGGGATGCTTTGGGGAGACGTATTGCGGCACGATTGCATCCCCCGGGGAACACGCAGCAACTGAAACAGATGCTGATGGAGGAATGGGCACTCTTACCGCAAGAATTGCTGGAAAATCTGGTGCTGAGTATGGAGAGATGGTGCGAAGCAACCATTGCAGTAAGTGGAGGGCATATCCCATACTTAGGAACATCTGTTTGTTATTGTTTCTCTTGGACAGATAATCTTGCGCAGGGATACTGTGAGTTCAATAAAGCCTATTTTTGTTTGATTCCATATTGTATGCATTGTATTCATTTTTGTGCAACTATGCTATCGTCATCCTTTAAGTACAAAATGATGTGTCTCATGTCTGAATTTCATGTCCCTCAGATGATTTCTCGCGGAGTTATGGCAGAAAAACCACCTGTTGCTTAAGTTTTCCACACCAGTGTACATATATATATATATATATATATATATATATATATATATATATATATATATATATATATATATATATAGATTTATTTATTTATATGTATGTATGTATTTATATATATTAATTTCAAACTAATTACAACTTCTGTTTTCTATAATACTAAATTAACTATATATATACTAAATAATCTATAACACTCATTAATCCTTTTAGTTAATTTAGTAATTATTTAATTAGTTTCACATCAAAATTAATGATAATTTTTTTTCCATACACTAAACATGCTTCACACATTGCTGGCCTAAAAACTCAAGTATCAGCGAATTCTTAACAGCTTTACTGTGCTTTCTTTATTTCATATTAAATGTTTCTTATATACATCCTCTGTATAAGATACATTTAATATGAAATAATGGAGTTAGTATAAAAATTTATATGAAAAAAAAATGAATAAAGACTTCCAATTACGGTAAAGTTCACATTTACGCTAAATATGGAGATTTTTAACTATTCTATAAATATATTTTTTGCAAATTGTTTTTATCTCGTATTGCCTTCCACTCAAATGCAAATTGCTTTTATTTTGTGTTGTAAGGGAATGGAATCAATATATCCATGTATAGATAGACAGTTTTGTCAAAGCCGGATACTCTAACAGCAAACTTTTCTCTAAATAACTTCACAAATAACTGTTCAAAAACATTAAATTAAATAATCTAAAAATCCATCGGAAAAACAAGAAATGTACGAGAAAAACTATCCAATAAATAACGAATATTTGAATTTAAAGAAGAACATTCATTTAATATATTATTTCACAATTGTTTCTTTTTCCATTTTGTTCTATGCTTTTGAATGGTTTTCTACCAAAAACTATGTTTGTTATTATTAATGCAGTATTATTAAAGAAAGAACAAATTTTTGTGTAATTTTAAATTTTAATATTTAAAGCACATTTTTCCTTCACGAATTAATTTAAAAATTTTTTTTGAAATTTTCTCTACTTTTCTCTAAGCAAATATGAATTTAGACGTGTGCATACTACAATGACATATTATTTTACAATTGATGTACTTCATCTTTCTTATTAAATAGTTTTCTTGAATTTATATATTATTTCAAACAAATTTTCTTATGAAGCAATATATATTCAATTATTATTTTTTGTATTATGATGACAAACCATATTAATAATACTTAAGGAATTATTTTATAAAATTAGAAATAAATATATTAATAAGAGTAAAAATTTAAATAAATGTTAAATGTAAAGAGCTATAAGAAAGCGATATTACTGGTTA
>JAJQOW010002361.1:0-18926 GCA_037975125.1 Latrodectus hesperus | reverse complement strand
GTAGCGCCCTCTATCTGCAGCGCCACCCATGGCATCGTCAACGAGAAGGCAGTCCCTCTCCAACAACCGACGGTGTGAGACATGTCCATATGACTCTCATGTTTATTTTCTTTTCTTCAAATTTAAATGTTTTAGTTGTTATTTAGTATTATTTGTAGTATCTGTGTGTATCTGTGTTGTGCTCAAATTGTACCTAAAATTGTAATAAAATATTTTGAGCTATTTAAGGAACCTATTTCTTTGTTCCTATTAAACCAGCTACATACTACACGCTACAAAAAATGGCAGCCCAACGTGAGACCCGAGTTCAAGTTTCTTTTTGCTCTTCAAAATTCTACCCAGAATTAAATTTTGTTGTTGGAGGGGAACTCAAAATTTTGCAGGTTACCTCCTGATGTGTATTGTTTTATGGATTCATTAGAAGTATAATCTCATCCGAGATCATTAATCATTATTGTTCGATTCCGAAGTGTAATCTCATCCGAGATAATTGTGCTAGTTCGTTTGAGGAGTTCAGCAATCTGAAAATTCCAGATAAGTTGCTTTTATACTGTACTAAGAATTAAAATTATCTTATGTTTAAGCACAAAAATGTTAATGTTTAAGCACGTATGAATATAAAACTGTATAAAAAGTTTCTTTATAAGTTGCGTTCCATAAAAGTGTTATTATTTTATGTTCTGGAATTTTGAACAGTATTATTACTTGCGAGTATAATTATTTGTTTGATTTGGTAGATATGTTTCACATATTATTAAATGAATAATATTTTGTATTAGAGTATTGAATTAAAAGATATATTTATTTTATTATTATATTTGAAGTATTATAGTATGTGTACGTGAATTAATATCTCTGTTACTTCTGAATATTTTTATTTCTCATATATTATATTTCTTAATTCTGAATAGTTGAAAATATATTCTTTAAAGTGAGATAGTGTTTAAAATATAGTATCTAACAGAATTTAATTGTCTGATGACTGTGCATTTTTCATGCGATGATACTTTTGTTTTGATTTAAAACACGAAACAAGGCGCCGCAAACGACCGTTGTTATTGCTTTCATATACGCCTCACTGTCTAGCCTTTCAATATCTATGAATGCTATTTTTATTTATTTAATTTTTTTTCGTCATTCACTTTCTGTTTAGAATCTTTGTGTTTTATTTTTTTAGTAAGTGGTTTCATTGAATAAAGAATGAAAATATATTGTATTCCATGTATATATTTAAGGATATAAATTAAGATTACAACATTATTATTAATATTTTGGTAAAAGATATCAGAATTGATATTCTAGAAAATTGAAGAACTTTTAAGTTAAATAAAAAGTCAATAAAACATTTTGTTATTTTAATATAAAATATTCTTTGAATGCTTATGATTAAGTTATCTCAATTAATATATTTTGAATTATTGAATGTGGTATTAAAGTATTGATAAAATATAATTTATAAACAAAGGTACACATTTAGTAATTATTGATAATTATAAAACGAAAGTAAAGAGTTATAAATGAAAGGAAAATAAAATTTATGGTAGAATTGTGAAATGCTTTGTTTTGGTTTTGTTTGATTTCAGTGAATATCATATGAATATTTCAGGTTTATTTACAATAATTTAAGAGTTCATTTTATTTGCAGTAAATATTTGGATAAATAATAATAGGTTATACTTTACTTATGTTTAAAGTTAAAATGTTTATATTTTCACATAATAGTATTTAAGACTGATGGTGTTTAAATTTCGTTTTAACTAAAATAAATAAACACATATTTTAAAAAAAATCAGTATTTTAAATCAGTTGAAAATAACTTTAGAACTCTTAAAAATAAACTCATGTAGAAATGGCCTTCCTTGGGAAAGGGAAAAAAGAAGATTTGAGAAACCTCGCTATAGAAATGGGGCTAGGGGTAGCAGATGATCTAAAGGTAATTCAACTGAAAGATATTATAACCAAATCAAACGATTATGATGAAGAGTTAGTGAAAAATATGCTAACTAATATAATAGAGGAACGGCTTGAAAAAGAAAAACAAGCTGAATACGAAAAAGAAAGAGAGCATGAATTGCAACGCTTAAAACTTCAAGTGGAAGCTCAAAAAGTACTTTCCTCCACTGCCATAGCTCCAGCCAGTGAAGCAGAGAAAACAAATTGGGATCTGAATCGTATTCTCCCAAAATTTAATCCCAATAAGGATGAAATAGGACTGTACCTGACAGTTTTTGAACGTCAATTAAAATTAGTGAATATACCTGAAAGGAATTGGATGCCGTACTTGATAGGCTCATTGCCAGCCGAAATAAATCAATTTATTGCTAGAGAAAATGAAGAAGATGTTAACGACTACTCAAAGGCGAAAGAGATGCTCTTGAAGCGTTTTCGCCTTACCTCAGATAGGTTTCGGCAGATGTTCTCGCAACATAGAAAAAGTGCAGAAGTAACATGGAAAGACTTCTATTTTGAAATTAAATCGTATTTCGAGGGATGGGTAAAGGAGTTGAATATCATCACTTTTGAGAAATTGCAAGACTTAATTATAGCTGACCAGTTAAAGAAAAGAATACCTCCAGAGGTAAGAGAACATTTTGTTGATCAATGGTCAGAGCTGAATGATCCTTTAGAACTTGCAGAAAAGCTTGACAGTTATGAAAATGTAAGACTGGGAATGAAGAAAAATTCACCTATCTTTGCTAAGAAGCCAAATTTCAAAGACTATGTTAAATCTATTTCAGAAAGAAACTATAAGCCTCCTAACTCTAGGGAACATAACAAAATAAAATATTCCAACTATGAAAGTCCAAAATTTAGTAAAGACAAGCCAGAAAGAAAATTTTCGGTTCATTGCTATGGATGTGGTAATCCTGGTTTCATTCAGTCTAAGTGTCCAAAGTGCAACATATTAAAAGAAGAGGCTAAAACAGTTGTTAATGGTGTAAAATTGTATACCGCACAAGCTTCAGATTCATTGTCTAGCTCAATTTTTTTAACTGTTTGTGGTGAAAAAGCAGCTTTTTGTGCCGACACAGGTGCATCAAATTCCATTGCGGGAGAGAGATTTTTTTGTTTATTGAAAGAGAAAGGTTTTAAATTTCAAAAGAAGAATATTACAATGGTACTTGCTGATGGAAAAGAAAGAAATGTCCCAGCCTTGACAACAGTCGTGAATCTTAATGTAGAAGGAAAGAAAGTTCGTATGAAATTTATTGCGTTACCAAATGCTAAAGGTAATAGAACATTGCTTGGCACTGACTTTCTCCAGGCTGCTGGTATTGTGCTTAACATCCAGAATGGCACTTGGCATTTTAGTGAATATCCACACAGACATTATCCATTTTATCAGGAAACATCTGAAACCGTAAGTGCTGCAAAAGTAATAATGCCGCAAAAATTAACTTCGCCTGATATGTCTGCTGAAATTTCAGAAACCTCTAATTCCGTGCAATTAAGAAATGATGAAGGAAAACACTTGACAAGAGAACAACGTCATAAATTAAATTCATTGCTGGAAGAATTTGAAAATAACTTCAAACCAGGGGGAGAACCTACTCCTTTTATTGAACACAGAATACAGACTGGAAATAGCCTACCTGTTGCTGAACCTCCATATAGAATGACACCTGCAAAGAAAGAGTTGTTGAAGAAAGAGCTAGATTCCTTACTAACAGAAGGAATAATTGAGGAATGTGAATCTCCTTATGCAAGTCCTGTGGTATTAGTGCCTAAACCGAACGGTACCATCAGATTGTGTGTTGATTACCGTAAGTTAAACTCAACGACTATTCCGGATAACTATCCACTACCTAGAATGGATGATTTATTGACTGAAGCCAAGTCGACGAAATACATGTCTACGATAGACTTAAGATCTGGTTATCATCAGGTCAAAGTTCATGAATCGGACCAAGAGAAGACTGCATTCATCTGTCCATTTGGAACTTTTAAATTTTTACGTATGCCTTTTGGGTTGCGCAACGCACCCGCAACTTTTCAACGTCTCATTGATAAATTTAGATCTGGTCTCAAAGATGTTTTTGCATTGTCATACCTTGACGATATCATTATCTTATCAGAAACTTTTGATGAACATTTATCAGATTTACGAAAAGTGTTTGAAAGACTTTCTATGTTTAAACTGAATGCTAACAGAAGCAAATGTCATTTTTCTTGTGACAGAGTGAAGTATTTAGGTCATTGGATAACTGAAAAAGGTGTGGAAGTGGATGCTGACAAAGTATCTTCTATTCAAAAAATTCCAACACCAAAATGTGCTAAAGAAGTTCAGTCCTTCCTACAGACTTGTTCCTGGTTTCGGAGATATGTTCCCCATTTTTCTGAAGTTGCTAGACCCCTTAGTGACTTAACAAAAAAGAATAAACAATGGACATGGGGTGATACCGAACAGAAAGCATTTGATGAGTTAAAAAGACGGCTGATTTCACCACCTGTGTTGTCTCAGCCAGATGGATCTAAACCATTCCTCATAAGAACTGATGCTAGTAATTACGCTCTAGGAGCAGTCCTTATCCAAGGAGAAAGGCCGGAAGAACATGTGATTGAGTATGCCAGTCGATTGCTCAGTTCAGCAGAAAGAAATTATTCAACTACTGAAAGCGAAGCATTAGCTGTGGTATGGGCACTTGAAAAGTTCCGTGGCTATGTGGAAAATCAAGAAATTATCATTGCATCTGATCACCAACCCTTGAAGTGGCTTATGAGCATTAAATCGCCATCCGGACGCTTAGCTCGATGGGCTCTTCAAATCCAGTCATATCACCCGAAAATTCTTTACACTCCAGGAAAATCTAATGTAATTGCAGATCTTCTGTCCAGACCAGTTGATAAAGTGGACAAATTTGTTTGTAACTTGAACACTATTTCCATAGATTTGCCATCCAGGAAATCTAAAGATATTCGTGAAGAACAATTGAAGGATGAGGATGTGAGAAAGATAATAGAGTGCTTTGAAAGTGGTCGGAAAGATGAAAACTATGTAAATTGGACTAGTAGAGGGTATCTGATGAATCAGGGAATACTGTATCGATATTCGCCTGAAACAGAGTCAGAAGAAGCACAGTTAGTTGTCCCTTGTCACGAGCGAGAACGTGTCCTACAGCAATATCATGATACTCCCACTGCAGGACATTGTGGAGCTGAGAACACGTATCATAAGATTGCTTCTAGGTATTTCTTTCCTGGCATGAGAAAGTTTATCGCCGAATACGTGAAAGATTGTGCTGAATGTAATCGGTACAAATCTAACAACCAGAAACCTGCTGGATTACTCAGAACGCCTATTTACTCACAAAGATTTGAGACGCTGGCAATAGACTTGTTTGGCCCTCTCCCAGAGACCCCAACTGGAAAAAAATGGATTTTTCTTGTTGAAGATACAAGTACACGATGGGTCGAACTTTTTGCCTTAAAAGATGCTACAGCTATCAATTGCTCTAAAATATTGATAGAAGAAGTCTTCTTACGCTATGGCCTACCTAGAAGGGTAATCAGTGACAATGGCGTACAGTTCGTCAGTGCTGTAATGCAACAAACTTGTAAAATCCTGGGTATTAAGCAAGATCTTATACCGTTATACCATCCTCAAGCAAACCCTGCTGAACGGAAAAATCGAGACCTAAAACCCAAATTAGCAATTCTAGTAGGTGATTCACATGATACTTGGGAGGACAAACTACCCATGATACGTTTTGCTTTAAACACGTCAAAATGTGATTCTACAGGTCATACGGCAGCTTACCTTCAGTTCGGAAGAGAGCTTCGAACCACAGATGATGTCAAGCATGATATAAGAGCTGTCATTGATAACGATAACTTCGTCGCAGAGATAACACCTTACTTGAAAGAATTTGCACGTCTTACACCATTAATTAGAGAACGTGTAGAACAAAAACAAGATGCAAGAAAGGAGTACTTCGACAAGAAGCATAGACCCGCTTATTATCAACCAGGTGATAAAGTTTGGATCACTTTACATCCCATAAGCAAGTCTAAGACCAAAACAACTAAGAAATTCATGCCCAAACGTGAAGGACCTTATATTATCCTAACAAATAGATCACCAAATACATATGATGTTGCAGACCCTGCTGCCCCTGATCAAGTACTCGGTACTTATCATACCAGTATGTTGATGCCTTATCAACAATCATCTAGAGATAACGGTCCCGTTTTCCCTTTGAAAAGTAGAGGAAGACCACGTCGACACCCTCAGCAGCTTCCTAATCTCAATCCTGTCTCCTTGCCGGGACGTCGGCGTAGCCAGAGGGGAGTCTGTAGCGCCCTCTATCTGCAGCGCCACCCATGGCATCGTCAACGAGAAGGCAGTCCCTCTCCAACAACCGACGGTGTGAGACATGTCCATATGACTCTCATGTTTATTTTCTTTTCTTCAAATTTAAATGTTTTAGTTGTTATTTAGTATTATTTGTAGTATCTGTGTGTATCTGTGTTGTGCTCAAATTGTACCTAAAATTGTAATAAAATATTTTGAGCTATTTAAGGAACCTATTTCTTTGTTCCTATTAAACCAGCTACATACTACACGCTACATTTGTCGTTTTTCTCGTAAACATATACGAAATTTTTTTTTGCTTCAAAAACAATTTTAATACGAGACAAATTATATAGAATACACGCGAACTCTTAATTTTAAATTACCTTAAGAGTGTTACACATAAAATTCGTTAAAAATATTTTAATCGTAAAACGTTTTAGATCTATTTCTAATGAAATGCTAATTTTTTCTAGGAAAAAAATTATTGAACATTTTTAATTAAGTAGGTTAAATAAGAAATCAAGCATTCTCATTTCTACATAAATACAAATGTGTACTTAAGTAAAAATTAAATGTTTAGTATTGTGTGTGTAATAAAATGCTAAACTGAAATGTGATAAATAAATATGCAAATATTATTAAGATTATACTCAAATCTGTTTTAGACATTTTATATAAATTTTCTATGCATAGTTTGTTGTGTACTACTTAGATACAAATCGTAACACTTAGAAAAAAGAATGTTTGAATATTTAACAAATTTTATTTAAAAAATGTTATCTAACTTACAGAATTATTTATTAACAACCTTAAAATACCGAGTAATAAATATGTAACTCTTGGAATATTTTTAAAATATTAGGTGTAAATAAAGTGTCTGATAGTTTCATTGTATAAAATAGTTTACCAGGCAAACATTAAATTTTTTAGTTTGATTTATAAAAATTAGTTTGGTTTGGTTTGTTTGTCGCTCAACGGTCATTTTTTGCACACGAGGGCTAATTAGAACTTATAAAAAGGGGATTTAGATGATAAATTTGTTTGTTCATATGTGAAATGTATTGAATTAGGAAATAAATGCAGTTATTTTCTCAAAAATTCAAGTAGTTTTAAAACGCTTGAAAAAACCAAATAACAATTATTGTACTGCAAAAATATTGCAGACTTTTGTTTCCAATTTATAGTTTATAAAAAATCATCATGGAAATTGACAGAAAAAAGAAAATTGCTTACTTATTTATAAAAAAGTAAATAATAAAATTTATTAAACATAACTTACTTGCATTTTTATTCATTATCAACTGTAAAACTTTAAAATAAGCAATTTAAATAAGGTACTTTAATGGGCACAATTTGCATTAAATTGTTTTAAAAATCCTAATGCAAATGATAGAAAATGTTATAGTTTCTTGTAAAAATATACATACTTATGACAAAGATATTTATGAGAAAAATTATTTATAAGAAAACATGAAATGAGAGACAGTAAATTGTTTAATGATTTAGGACAGGAATACAATTGCTCGTAAATCACCATTCTCTTAATGTGCTTTGTATTTATTTCCATTTCCCATTGTCGCTCCTTTCTTTGCAAATAAAGATAAATATAAAAAGATTTTGTGTCTCCATCCGAATGAAACAGAACCAAAACTTTCTTTCATAATCATGGACTATTCAAAAATTTAAAAGAAAATTATCGAGACATAAAAAGTACCCTTCTTTTCGAACGGTATGTCAGACAAAACTCCCGTGAGTAGCTGTCAAATATTTTCTAACATCAAGAGCAAGCACGAGCAAAGTACAATATTCTTTCTCTTTTCCAAGATGTTAGGGGATATCTTCCCTCCCACAATTTCTTCTCAAGAGTAAAATCACCCGTTTTTTTTTAAAGATCCTATGATAAATCTTATGAGTCTTCTAACGGGAATATTTCTCTTTCTGTTTCTGAAGGATGCTATTGGTTTGCTTGAAGGAAAAGGAATTGCGATTGGTGCATTTGCTAGAACGATGACAGATGTCACAATACCCAATATAGTGACTCCACCAATACAAATACTCCGCTTCATTTCTCTTTTTCTTTAAAACTACAGAAAAGGATTTCAAATTTGAGTAGGGAATGAATGTACACCTTTTCCTTTTTTCACGTTTTCGCTTGTAGAATTACAAGATTTCGCGTTTCTGTTGCAGATGGCTCACTTTGCTGGTCCTTTTGACTATAGTTTGACAGTGACTGCTTTTGTTGAAAGCTAATGTTAAAAAGTGTCTTGACTGTTACAGTTAAAAGTATTTGACAAAAAATGTTTCAGTACTTTTTGATTTAAATTTTTTTCTCAATCTCTATTTTAGGAAAAGAGTATAAATTACAAGTACCCCTAAAGCACTTCATTCATTAAAGCATCAAATATTTCAATTGTATACTATATCTCAAAATTATGACAATGAAACGATATGTTTTATAAATGATGACATATATTTCCATAATGATATCACATTCATCTACGATGCACCATAATAATCATACTTAATTATCAATTTTATCAAAAGTTTTAACTATCAGTTTTTATAAAGATTGAAAGATTTGAAGCATATAAATTTATTTTACAAAGATTTATCTTCAATAGAATATTTAAAATTTCTGCCCCAGAGTAAATATACAATTATTTTATGAAGTTACTTACATGTGAAGAATTGGGAAAATATATTTTTCTTTTTTTTAATATATGCTTGTTTATAAAGTATAAAATATTTTCTCCAGTTTTATTATTTTTGTAAAAATTGTTTTAATATCTCATTTATAAAGATTAATACAATCATATATACTCAACATTCTTCCTAAGCGTGTAATATATTAATTTTGAAATATTTTTAAACACAGAGTAATTATGATGAATGGAAATTAATTTTTAGGTGCTGAGAGAATCCTAAAAAAATAGAATAAACTGATAGAAAACCTCTGTACTATAAAACATTCTTACTTACTTCAAAGCACATCAATAGGATGCCAGTGGAGTTTACTTTGATTATTTATAATCATAAAATGAGTATCTTCAAATACAATTAGCAACATTCACAAAAAATATTTAAAGCAAATTATTTATATCAACTAAAAATATTATTTAAAGCGGCTGCCTCCATTATTGATAGGATTGTATTCAAGTGTTTATTTCAATTTTTGTGTTAATCAGCGAAAATAAAAACAAATACATAAAGATAATCTAATGACATTTAAATTTGGGTGATAATTCTTTTATATTATGTATAAAATGATTACATTTTAAAAATCTGCAAATTCTAGAATTAGTGCATATTACATTTTTTAACTATTTTAAAAATTATTAATTTGTAAAAATATAGTTTTTTCTCAGTGTTGCAGTTCTAAGAGAGAGAAGTCTTATAATTATAATTATAATATTATTATTTTACATTTGAAGATCAGGAAATTTACTGAATGATTTAACCAAGTTCAAGAAAGTTGGATGTTTTCAAGTGGCTGATCAAGCCGGAACACTATATTTAGAATCAATTTACTGAATGAGCAATACAGATACTGGAGGCATTTATTTTAGTTAAATTATTACAAAAATAGATAGCTTCAAATTTCAAATTACTAAATATTTGATTTAAACTGTTTATTGGTATCATTTTAAGCTGTTTATTGAACGTCCCCTTCCAAATACAAAGTTATTATTTGTATACCTATATGAGATGCTGGAATGAAATATATATAGTTGACGTTTTGATTTTGCTATCATCTAATTTACGAGCCTTTGATTTTAGGAACCTGTGACTGATCACTAACAAAATCGCATAAATGCCATGTTAATTTTAATTCTCACTGACGAACTAAAAAGTTAAAAAAAAATGCCTCTTTTTTGAAAACCTAATTCAGTGCTCCTTCGTTTGTTTATTTTTTAAAATATTTTTAATTTATCTTTAATTAATGGCTTAGAATCTTTGACTATTAATTTCATTGGAAAATTTTAAGCCCTTTGATCTGTTGACAGCTTCAATATTGATGTTGACTTCTGCTTTTTTAAGCAATTCATGTCGGATTTCTAAGGCCTAAACTAATTTTCTTTCTTACAGTCCATGCATCAAAGTACAATTAATAACTTTAAGTGAAAACTTTGTTTAGTTTGCGTGCAAGGACTGCCCATGGCTTGGAATCACCTTATGAAATTTACATATCAATAACTGACAGTCTATCGATACAAAGATCATTTTTATAATCACATTTTATTACCACCGTCTCTGAAATATGTCAAAGACAATAACCTGAAGACTTGAATGAAGATGAATTCCTCCACGAAATTTGAAAAGAAACCCATTGTTCTTTATATTTGCATTTCGGGAATTTTTGAGTGGGGACGTAAATGCAGTTTATTTGTAACATGATTAAGAACATTTAAGTTAAATGATTGAGAACTTTTTGATAATATAATTCATAACATCTTTAATAAAAATTTAAAAAAATTTAGGTATCAAACAAGAAAATGTGTAATGTAAAATAATCGTTAAAAAAAGCGAATCTAAAGAACTAAAGAGATCATTAATAAATGAAATTTCAGTTTTAGCGTCTAAACATGAAGTTCTGTAGTTTAACGTATGAAAGGGTACACATCACAAAACTTATTTTAAGTTCTAACCTGGTTAATAACTGAAATGGCAAATATTAGAGGAATATAAGACATAAGCAGAATTAATATTGGAACTTTTTTCTACACACAACATACTAAAATAATAAATAATTTTAGTAAGTTGTACGCTTTTCACTTCGGTGTCTATGTGTTTGATTATATGGATCGTAAATAGTTATGATGTTTATCTATTATTTTCATCAAGGACTTTTTCTACTGCTGTATTGGTATATTCAAGACTCTTGTGTTTTCCCATATTTACTTTTCGATTAATTGTACATGTGGTAATTACTAAACGCAGTTTTAAATTTTTAGTTCTGTTGAACGATATACTATTTTGAAATTCCAAAGTTTATTCATTTCATATTATCAGATATTAACGCATAGATTATCATAGCATTTCAAATTTTATAATTTTTTTAAAAAAAATTTCCTTAAGTAAACTTATATATGGTTTGTCTAAAATAAATTTTGTATAAATCATATAACTTACGTTTTTTTTTAATTTTGAAGGAATCATTATTTAGATACCTTCCGCTTTTAATTTTTGAGTTTTTTTATATTCGCTTAAATGAATAGTGGTTATTGTTAAAATAATATGAAGATAAAATATTTCAAAACAGAAATGAAATTTAAGGCATTCTTAGTGTTAATTGTACAATGTTAAAAATTAATTATACAATATCATTTTTGTGAATTTATATGTTTCCTATGATTGATAAAATAACCTTCAAATAAGTATGTTGAAGAAAAAATATTTTAAGATATTGTAAACCTTATGAGTTTTAATTAAAGAATTAGAATTATTATGAACCAAAAAGAATAAAAATTAAAAATAAATTAATTGGTTCAGAAAATAAAATGTAATTAATAAGTTAAAAATTTGAAAAAAATATTATTTTCACATTACGATATTACAATGTATATTTTGTCATTACGCATGAAAATATAAATTTTTGAAGAAATGTATCCTTTAGATTTAAATTAATATAGAATATCTACCAAGTAAACACTTTCTTTCAAATAGCTTTCTATCAAAATATTTGCTTTCAATACTTTTAAATTTTTTTTCCAAAATGTGATTCTAATCCTCTATTATGAATCAAGATATACATAAATTCAATCAACAATTCCTTCCATCCCCATGATTGATTTTTTTTTTCATTTCTTAACTTAAAAAGCTTTTGAAGAACTCTATATTTACACCAGAATGCGAATTTAAAGCAAAAGAAATCAGGAAATAAAAGAAATTTTCCACAGTTTGCATTGCATAGAAATGTTTTGCTTTTTTTTATTTAAAAATCAAAAAGAAATCTGTAATGCCTAATCCATGATGCGAGTAAAAATATATTGATTGCAAGTTGTCAGCATACATACATTTCCTGAAACTTCTCAAATATTCTGCAGAAATTTAAATACGAATCTACTTTATTTCTTCACTACTGATGATTTGTAAAATAAAACTTTTGAGATTTTGATAAGAAA
This sequence comes from Latrodectus hesperus, assembly GCA_037975125.1. Lineage (NCBI taxonomy): Eukaryota > Metazoa > Arthropoda > Arachnida > Araneae > Theridiidae > Latrodectus > Latrodectus hesperus. The sequence goes on along the minus strand of JAJQOW010002361.1, from coordinate 6,509 downwards.
ATTATGAAATGTTTGATTCGGTAAAGTTATTTATCAATAATTGTAAGCGCTTGGACAGATTCAGATGTTTTCGCACTAAAAAAATTAAATTTGCATAAAATGTGAGATATTTGTTTCCTGAATGATTTCATGTTTTTTTAAATATGTGTGAATGCCTCCACTAAACTTACTCATACATTTAATATCTGCTGATTAGTTTAAAATGTAGGAAAACAACGAAAATTTATTCTTAGAAAGAAATGAGAGTTTAAACATATTCGAAGACAAACCAAAGACAAAATTTGATAAAGTATCTAGTAATACTTTACAAATTTTAAAATTATTATATTTTACTAATGTTTAAAAGACTTGATTTAAACATACTTATCTAATCATCATATTTAGTTTAAAAAAATATTCTTCTCTGAATGATTGAAAATATGCATATATTTTTAATTTTTCCATTATAAACTTTCGGAAACTAGAGCTGCTATTTATTAGGAAAGATCATTTACAAAAATTCCAAGGTTACTTTATTAAAAAAAAAAAACTATATAAATATAAAAAATTGTTGGTTTTACCTAACATTTTATTTTTTACAAAATCGGTAATTATATTATTGTAAAGAACAATAAAATGATAAAAATTGTGATTTCCAAGATTTAAATCTTCTCGATGGTTTCATTGTGGATTCCGTAATAATGAAACTATAATTATGACGTCTAAAATCAACTAAAATGTATAGCTTATTTATATTTTCATGTTTATTATATATATATATATATATATATATATATATATATATATATATATATATATATATATATATATATATATATATATATATATATATATATATATATATATATATATATATATATATATATATATATATATATATATATATATATATATATATATATATATATATATATATATATATATATATATATATATATATATATATATATATATATATATATATATATATATATATATATATATATATATATATATATATATGAAATCATATTATGAAAGATTAATGTTATTGAGCTCACATTTTAAGCTAATATTAGTATGTTTTATAAATTAAATTTGTTATTTCTCTTGTGTAGACTTACGTAGCGCATTCTAAATTGTTGCTTGCTTAAATATTATAAATAGAAGGCTACATAGGGAGACTCAAAATAGTTTGCGGTTATCCGGTAGTGATAAACATAAGATGAGACATAGTTAATTTTTTTTCAAAACAAAAAAGGGTGGCCTTTCAACAAATCGGTGGAGAATCAGTGGCTGTTGTGAAAGAGGATTTTTATGTCAGGTAAAAGAAGAGTTCAGGTGACTCAAAAACCTGAATAGGGAGCTAAAAATGGCAACAACGAGAGAGATTAAGGAAATCTGATTTGCATGTGGTACTGACTTACCACATAGTTATATCTAAAAAGTTAACAGCAAGAATATAGACGCTAAGAGGATGTGCATAATTTTTTGCATTTCAGTATCAAACATCATTTTTGAACAACTCTAGAGTTAGTATCTGATTTGTAAGTGCATAACATAGACAACTTCAGCGTTTTAAGAATTTTGTGATTTTTAACAGAAACAAAACCACCCAGTGTAAGTATGGAGCTCAAAATCTTTTTCTCTTTTATGGCAATTATAGAACTCTGTTTTAAAAGTCCATATATTGTAATAAATGTTCAAATCCTCTTTTCAATGGAAAACATTTTTTCTCTCTTTACATAGTTAAAGAGATTTTGCCTGATGAATAGGTGCGGGGCCACTCAAAAAAATCCAATATGTGATTACAATTTTTTACAAAACTATGTGAATTACATTTTTAATAAAAACTATAACATTTTTATTGAAAACTAAAAATAAATTACAGGTTCAAGAAACCTTTCTGCATTTATGGTAAGTGTAGGAAAGAAAAATGTATTTTATTTTACACATTTTTAATAGGGAATGAATCAGTTCCTATCAATTTATATACTTTGATCAAAGATTAAGCATTTAATACTATTGTTAAAATATTTCAAATTAATTTGGTGTAATAAAGTTCATTGTTACTTCATATTCCTTTTCTTTTACACCAACATGATAATTTAAATAAGAAAACCAAGCTGCATTATTCTAATATATGTTCAAGATATACCAATTCGATTAAGCTTAAATATATAATTTATAAATTTGTAGTTTATAACAAGAAAATATAAGTAGTAAATTAAAATACACTTAGTAATTTCAGAAAAGAAAAATGGCCGAGTACTTAAACAAAAGAGTGTATCTTATCTAAGTCCTATCAAATATGTGATTTCCCATAACAAAAATTACAACTTAAGATACCTGATATAATATTTTTCATATATATTTGAAGTGAAAAACGGAAATAAGTGGAATATAGAGATTATTTACACCTATTTACTTACTATTATAGTAAATCATTTTTATCACAATTCTCAATTAGTCTCTATGTTTATATTTTATAGCATATAGGATCTTATCAACTTTACACAGGATTCCATATACAATAAATATATGAAATAATATTGAAATGTCGACAAATTGTAATCAAGGAAAATTGAAGTTAAAGCAAAATTGCAATAAATATTACAATTTTACTTTTAAAATTTTTTTATAAAACTCTTTTACATTTACATATAAAATGAAATTTTTTGTGGAAAGCTTGAACGAAATTTCATCACAAATTGAAATTCAAACAAAAATATTTCTTGTTTAACTTTTTAATGACTAGTTTTCTTCTTTCAGATAGTAAGATAATCACTTTTTCATAGTGATGAAAAAATTTAATTTTTTATCCCAAAATATACTTCAGTTTGTGTAAATCGTTTAAAATTATTGCATTATACGCACAATTTAGTTAAGATACAAAAATAAATTTTTAAATGCATAAAAAAGAATATTTTTAAACCAAAAAAATTTATAAACTTACTATGATTTATTCTTATTTAATAATATAAAAAATTGAAGATAACTTCCAGATTTTGTAAAGGACAAAATTTTAGTAAACTTAATTATGCTACAGAAATATTAAAAGAAAAAAAACATTAAGTCTATTAAAAAATCATTTCTTACTGAGTAAAGATATCATAATTTAAGAAACTCAAAAAATATTCAAATTTTATATACTTTTACTTGAATATTGAATAGAATTTCAATAAAAAAAATGGTTAGTTATCATATCTATATTCCTATTAAAATAAGCGCTAAAAGTATTTAGAATTAAATAAAATGTGGTAGCAAACTTACTTCATAATTTTTACGTACTTTTTATGCAAAATGTATTTAATAAAAGTGAAAAAAATTAAAATCATGTTATTTTTCTGATTTTAAATTCATTTTTGTACCCGAGGAGAGAAGCTAATTAATAAGCAAACTCATTAGGATAAGAACAGAGGCTACTGCATGTTGAAGAACTCTTCATGCATAAGAAAATTAAATGCGTAAAAACAGATTTAGAATTTTTTCAATTAAAGTTAAGTATTCTAGCTAATTTGAGTAAATCCTTAATTTTAATAAAGAAGAGCTTTCACAAAAAACAATGTTTGCTTATAGATTCTAATTTCACTCTAAATAATTTTAATTTAGGTTAATAACTAATAATGCTAAATAAGTTTCATCATAACTTTTTATTTTCTTCTTATATTTGAATGATTTGGGCAATGTATTTTTAAAATTTTTAAAATAATGTTTCTTGTTATTTTAGCCTAGTCAATTATTTGATAAAAAATACACCATAAGTTTATATTATCTATAGAAAATAAATTACATTGTTAATAAAAATACTTTATAATGATTTATAGTTTATATGTATACATATAATTTATTAATACATACCATTGAGTTTAGGGAAATGATAGAAATATTACATATAATTTGGATACCGTATTAATGCCTCATGCGAAATATCATTCAAATGCTCTATTGTCGTAATGTGATATATATTATGAAAGTGGCATTAACGCTCCAGCTGTTACGAACTCACAATTGTAGATAAAACACCTGCTGTATTGGATATGTCAATGTGTCAGATTTACCAACTAAAGGTGATCAGTGTAATTGTCATAGGATACTCACACTCTATTGAAAATACTATATTATAAAAATTATTTATATTCATTAAAATGACAAATAAATGTGCTAGAATTCTAATTAAGATACATAATTACGAAGTAGTGCAAATTATTTTATGAAACAACTTTTAATTTCTTTCAAACTATGCAAATATTAAACCGTAAGTATTATATTTTACAATATAAAAATTTCCGAGTCACTTAAATTATAATTTTTTACAATTAATATTAATCTTACAAAAGGTAATGTACTTCTCTGATATTATTTATCTGATTATATGTTAAATTATTATATTACATTCAAATAAAATTATTTTCAAGATGTAAAATGAATTACTTTTAAAAGAATTGACCGACATCAAAAACTGCCGATTTCATAAACAATCAGGTTTCCTTTAATAAAAGGACATGGATATTTATTCAGAATTTCTTAAAGAGAATTAATATCATTTATAGTGTAAAATAGTGAAACGAATTGCAATTTGGATTCATTGCTAAATATTTTGCTTAGTAATATTATTCCTTAAGTTAGTAAAATATAAATTAGTTTATTTATTTATTGTAGTAATATAATTTATATAATTTTGGTTGTACAGTACAAAGAGGTTTGGTTGGTTTGTTTATCGCTGAACGGTCATTTTTTGTACACGAGGGCTAATTAGACACGGAGATACGGTTTAAAGGTGATTCCAAACCACTACAAACATCCTTGCCCAAGGTGGGATTCGAACCCACGAACTGTTGAAGCGAAGGCAAGGGCGCTAACCATTCGGCGGCCAGCTCGGCAGTACAATAAGGAAAAAAACTAACGTGCAAACGCAATCAGAATACAATTTAAAAAGCAGAATAGAACTCTTTTGTTTTAAGTCAGGCTTGACGCAGTGGTATAAATATGCATTTGCACCATGAATAGAACTTTACTCTGCACTCTATCAGAATTGGAAGATGTGATGCTTCAATAAAGGTCAATAGAATGTAAGTTAAAACTTCACAATTTTATGCATCACTAAGTTTTATTCTTGTCTTATTATTATAAAGTGTAAAGGTAACAAACAAACTCGAAATCAGACTTGAATATCACAAATTGTTGAAATAGTTTTTTGATTACTTAATGAATGACTACGTAAATTTTTTATTAAGTTTTTTTATAAAGCATTAATACAGTTTCCTTTGAACTTTGTGTGAAAAAAAACTTATGATTGATATAAAACAGTTTAATTATTAGTAACTGTTTTAACCAACTAGACAGACTTTAATCATTACATGAAATCCATTTATATGTTTCAAGAAAAAAACACTTATTTCCAGAGACTTGAAATGAAGTACATGCGTACAGAACTAAACACTACAAATGCAAAATTTGTCTTCCAATGCAGATAGGTACCAATGCAGATGCAACAGATAGGTACCAAGATCTTCCACTCTGGAGAACGCGGTCCTTGGAGATTATATACATACATACATATATATATATATATATATGGACTAAAGTCCCTTGCCACCTTCTTAAATTCGGAACGGCTGCTACTATATTTATAAAAGTGGTGTCTAGGTATTGTAAAGTAGCCATGCGCTACTAAATGAAACATACCATTGCGCAACCTGGTGGAAAACTGTAGAGTTAGCATTCCTATCTCGAAAACGGAACGAGATAAAGAAAAAAAGTGATTTACAAAGTTGTAGAGCATCCTCGATTTTGTACGAAAATATACCTTGTAGACATTAATGTGAAGAATACAACGGTTAAAACGCGCATTTGTTGTTTCATGCTTTAACGTAACAAAACGATCTAAGAAGAAACAAAAAAATAAATAGTTATAACACTATACTTTATTTAAGATGTTCAAACTTCTTACCGTCAGCTGCAATGCACATTTGAGTCCTCGCTTGAAAATCATGTTGCACACGTTGGAGCATACAGCATAACACGTTGAAACATGCGACCGTAATGCGTCGTTTAAGGTCCTGCAATTTCTGTGGAGGGGTCGCATACACCTGCTGTTTCAAGTATCCCCACAGGAAAAAGTTTAGTGGAGTCAGATAGGAAAACGTGGAGGCCATTCTTTGAAACCGCCGTACCCTAGTATTTGGTTTCCAAATTCCTTGACGAGGTACTGCTTCACTGGAAATGTCTTGTGAGCAGGCGTGCCGTCAAGTTGAAACCATTGATTCTTAATAATAAACAACGTCAGGTTCTCCACAAAAGCGGGTATTACCTTCTGTAGCAGTTGTAAATATCGTGCATCCATTAATGTTCCATTGTAAAATATTGGGTCTGTCAGCTTGTTATTGTAAATTGCCCACCAAACGTTAATAGCATACCGCATTTCATGTCGAACGTCAACGAAACATGTAGGATAATTATCAAATATTCACGAAAACGATTTTTTTTATCAAATATGCGCACGCACGATGTGCCACGTCACAGTACGT
>JAJQOW010002360.1:0-18937 GCA_037975125.1 Latrodectus hesperus | reverse complement strand
AAGTGAAGAGATGGGTACGGAGGGTAAAATGCGCCAAGCAGGCGATAAAGTGGTGCGATAAGTTCGTCAAACTGGTTTAACGGTTCGGATTACGTATGTATGACCTATTTTTTTTATTGGATAACGTGATCGCGTGACATGCGCGTTTTGTATGTAACCCTTGAAACAATTTTAGAATAATATTTAATAATTGAGTTTCAATATTCGAATTTTGGAGTTTGTGTGTTGCTAACGATAATTAACTATGGATGAGAGTGTTTTGAACTTACGTTTTTTTATTTAGAGCGTGATGGTAGTAAGAAAGTAAGTATATGAATTTTTAAGTTGTGTGTATTGCATGTTAGTGTTAGAATGTGCTGCGTACTGATATTTTTTTATGTAGGTGCCATTGCTCGGTATATTAAAATTCCAGTTTAAACAAAATGTGAAATTTGTTAACGTTCGAAATTTAGTTTTACTGCCCGGTTGGCACTGCAGTAGGTAGCGCTACACTGATGTTTTTTTTAAGGTGGGCGCCATTGCTCGGTATATTTAAAATTCGAGTTTAAACAAAAAGTGAAATTTTTTAATGTTCGAAATTTAGCTTTACTGCCCGGTTGGCACTGCAGTAGGTAGCGCTACACTGATGTTTTTTTTAAGGTGGGCGCCATTGCTCGGTATATTTAAAATTCGAGTTTAAACAAAAAGTGAAATTTTTTTAACGTTCGAAATTTAGTTTTACTGCCCGGTTGGCACTGCAGTAGGTAGCGCTACACTGATGTTTTTTTTAAGGTGGGCGCCATTGCTCGGTATATTTAAAATTCGAGTTTAAACAAAAAGTGAAATTTTTTAACGTTCGAAATTTAGTTTTACTGCCCGGTTGGCACTGCAGTAGGTAGCGCTACACTGATGTTTTTTTAAGGTGGGCGCCATTGCTCGGTATATTTAAAATCAAGTGATAAAAATTTCCTTTCTATTTATTCGAATTTTAAAACTTCTACAGTATTTAATTGTAATGAAATATTCAACTTTTTAATATTTGGAATTCGAAAAAACGCGTGATTTCAAAGCTGAAGTTCGAACGCGATCGTTATTGGTTGAAATTTATCGCGCGTAGTGACGCAATTTAGGTTGGCGACAGAGCTGTAGAGCGCTTGGTGCCAAAATTTGAAATCGCGCCAATCCCGTACCCATCTGGTAACTTTTACCAAAATTTTTTATTTCAGGGTACTGCTTGATTGTTCAAGCCTTTGTTACAAAAATCCTACCATGATTCTCATCAATCAAAAAAAAAAAAAATTGTGACTTTCCAAGTCTCTATGTTTTTTAATAAAGAATTAACAGGTTTATTTTTTACAGGATTTATAAAACATGAATTCTACGAATTACGACTTTAAATGATAAGCTGTACCATGAATTATTTTTTACTATTTACAATTTTAAATTTGTACAATAACATATTTTTGTTTATATTTCATGCATTTTTGCAAGACAATATATCTTATTCTTGAAAATTGAAAACAGCATTTTTTTTGCTTTTATGTGATTTAAAAATTGGGTACAGCTGTCTTATAATCCAACATACCGAATTCTGAGTTAGGTGAGTGTTTTGGCAGATATTCTAGTTTATTTGCCAATCATGTTTTTAATTTATCATAGAGATAGATGCCTGAAACATTGCACAGAAAATTCAATTTGGCAACCCTATTTTTATACTAACCTTTACCTAATGTATTCATGTCATCGCAAGATGTTACAATGTCATTTATGCAACAATTTTTTATCGCCAAAAAAATTCAGAATTTGGCATGCTGGACTATACTGCAGCTGTGCCAAAATTGTTGAAATTTTTTTACAATATTTAAATTGGAAAAACATTACAATATTGCAGATTTGTCACATTTGAAAAAAGTTGAGAGTTTATTTTTGCTCTGCATTTAACACTTTTTAATTTTGTTATTACATGGTTTGACAGCTTATCATGTGAACCTATGAAAATAAGGCAATATATATTTTGGCATTAAATTAATAAAATGTATGTAATCTGATTTCAAATAAATTATCATCAAAACTTCCTTTAAATAAAATTGATTCTATTTTAAATGATGAAATATAATGCTACCTGTGAAATAATTTTACCTCCCTTTAATATGAAGCCTGCACAGAAAAGAAACCACCAATATAAGGACAGTTAAAAGAAATATTTCTTTCAAAATTTGAATACAAACAATCTGAATAAAAATGATCAACTTCTTATGCTTTATTGTTAAGCAATAAAAACTATGGCTAAACTGAGTATTACGGTCAGACCTCAGTTTTACCCGGTTTAGATATAGTGCCGAATTTCAATACTGTCTTTTATATTCGTTTTGTATTTCGCTGTGAATATAGCGTAGGAATTTCAATCCTTACTTGTACTTGGCGAAAAAAAAATCCAAAAAATCGCCAAACTTCGACCGTATTACTCAGTTTTACCAAAAACTATATAATCTAGCCAAATAGATTTTCATATCAATATATTATAAACTTTGCTTCTTCAAAATACAAGACATGTTAAATTTGGGGCAGAAAAAAATTATGAAATACTAAACGATTCTTACCAGTTTCATCATAAATCGTTCTTTTTTCAGCATCCGATAATATCAAATGAACTTTAGACAATACCTGGAATTTTCGCGTTGCATTAGACTGCGCGTCTCCCTGCGCTCTATCAGGATGAACAAACAAAGATAATTTCCTATACGCTTTCTTTACTGAAATAAAGTGGAATCATATATCATGTTTTATATATCAGCATAACAATATGAAACGGGTTGTTTGCAATGATTAATGTTAACGATACATACTCTGAGCTGGTGAGGCTTTTTTCTCAATTCCGAGTACTTCATACAAATTTTTGCAGCCGTAATATTGTTCACAGTCGTCTATTAATCCCATAATGCTAACTGTTAACCTCAATTATTGATTTAAATTAAATGACTGTTATTTGGAATCATTAACTATTAAATGTTCAAAAGAAAATGACAGTAATGGCGAAATTAAAAAACTGTTAACCCAACAAAACAAAAACTTTACAGAATTCGTGACAACCCGCGCGAAAGTGGACTAGCTTTGCTGCCACGATACTAAAACTAATATATCACACCATTACAGTAGGCATTATAAAGCTACTTCTACTGTTGATGAACATTATTTGTTATATTTTTCACAATCATAATGTAAAGTTAGTAAAAAAATTTATTATAGACCTTTTTATAATAAGACGATGTAAGTACAACCGCCCATGCCAATTTAATATGGATTAGAGATGGCCGTTATTTAAAGGAACTGTTATTTAAGAACCGTTATCAACAAATAACCGTTTAATAAATAACGCGTTCTTCAAAAATTTTGTTATTCAGATAATGTTTTTCTTTTCCTTAACTGCTGAAATCGTTCCTGTAATGGTAACTTCTCAAAGTCGTTACGGTATTGTAGAACATTTCCACATTATGTTATTTTGTAGCGTTAAAGCTGCTCTCGTTGTCTTGTAACGTTAAAGCTGTTCTCGTTGTTTTGTAACGTTAAAGCTGTTCTCGTTGTTTTGTAACGTTAAAGCTGTTCTCGTTGTTTTGTAACATTAAAGCTGTGCTCGTTGTTTTGTAACGTTAAAGTCGTTATCGTTGTTTTGTAACTTCCGTAATATTAAAAATGTTCTCGTTGTTTTGTAACTTTAAGGCCGTTATCGCTATTTTAGAATTTCCGGAACTTTAAAGCCAAAATCGTTGTTTCGCAACCAAATTTTAAGTTGTTATTACGTTGTTTTGGTTTCTAACATTGACATTGAGTTTTCTCGGGAACACATTCCAAGCTTTTGCTTGGCCCGTTGCGTTGCTTAGCAACTAAGAATGTATACTTTTCGGTTCCACACTTTGATGAAGGAAAGTTAACTGAAAAGCGGATGCATGAATAAATATATTTCATTTTAAAAGAGATTAAAACATTTGTAAAAATGGGGATTTTTGAAAATACATTTTATGTTAATATTTTACGGGCATTTTATTTATTTTCAGCCTTTATTTATTATTATTTTTTGTGAATTTTAGCAAATTTTTCATTAAACTGAAACATTTTTTTAGAAACTTGAAACTATGCTCGCATATCAAAGCAAACGTGAAATATTTTAAATTCAATTTCAAATTTCGGGAGTTAATTTTTATAAATTAAAAAGATTAAAAGAAGAAACTAACGTACCATTCGAAAAAATTTGGATCAATCTAATAATATATATTTATAATTAAATTTGAAATTTACTTTAAGAATTAATATACTGTAAAAATAATTTTTTGACACTTATAATTTTTTTTATTTATTGAGAAAGCATCATCATAATTTATTAAAATTAATTTATATAAATAAAATTTTAATTATTTTAAATGATAATATACTTGATTACATTAAAATAATATTCTTAATGTAATAATTTTACAGTCCTAAAAATGTATTTGATGTACTGGAATAAAAGAATCGCACCATATTTCTTGTAGAAAGCCAGTTATAAAATTTGTTTTGAAATAAAAAGTATTATTGTTGTTAAGTTATTAAGAATCATGATAATAAATGTTGCAATGTATGTAGTTATATTAAATTAATTCATGTATATTTGTAAATGTAGTTGTATTTATTTAATATTTGAAAATAAAATCACAGTAAAATTAATATCCTACATATTACAGCTGCAAATTCTAAGTTTTCCTCATTTATCTTTCAGGTTAAGTTGTAATTATGAGGAAAAAAATTGTTCATAAAAAGATCTTTTCTGTAGTTTCATTCCTATCTAATTTCAATATAAATCTATATAGTTATAATATAATTATAAATATAATTAGTTCTACTCATGCCATAGAGTTATCTCTTAAGGCCATTGTGAACTGGACAGTTTACAGTAAACATTTGAGCAATATACATTTTACTAGCACATTTCAAATTATCTTTCCAGTACATTTTTAACAGTATTTATACATTTTCCAGTACATTTTTAACAGTAGATATATAATTATAGTTATATTATTTCTTTATGTGGATACTATTTTCTGTATTTTTAATGTTATTTCTCTATATATAACCTATGATATTATATCATTTTTTTAAACATACATGTCTTTCAATATGAGTGCCTGAGAGTTTTCCAAGTTTACTCCCTTGCATAGACATTTGCAGTCTATTTATTTAAAACATTACTTTAAACATTTACATATTTAAGTCACTTTTCTTCAATTAAATTTCAAACGAATAAGAATTACATTAATTTGAAAGACTATAATAAGTAAATAACTATGGAATTTTATATAACATATATTCCTCAGCAATCATAAAAAGAAATGACAAGTAATAAATGTTTTTATAGTATGTAAAGTAAAAATGTTAATTCTGTTTATTAATTTAATTTATTTGAGCTCTTATGATATCAAAAGATACTTGCAGATCAAACAATACAAATTAAAAAATTTATTAGTTGATAAAATTTTTCATTTATAACAAAAACTTTTGTATATGCAAATAATTTTAAAAACTGTAAATTTATGTATTGTGTCAATAGTAAAAAACTGCATCTGAATTATTTACTGTAGTAATGCGTTTATCTATTTTACAGCAGCAATTTTCATACATTTTTATTTAAAAATACTGTTTAATTGTTAGTACTTTAAATTCACACACACACACACACATTTTATTAATACCACATAGCTCTCTTATTTTTACTTCTCCGTGAGGAATTTCCTCTAGTAAAAATATTTAAGATAAATACACAATTGAAGCATATAGAACAGTGAAATCATGTATATGAAGTAAAATTCTATAACTTATCATAAAGGCAAATTCCTATATTCGAATATTTTCTCTTAAGTACTAAATATTCTGGTTTACGTATACAATTCTTTATTTTTAAAGAAAATATTATTTTCTATTTATGTTCATAAATATGTAATTTTATAGTATATGACATCTGTATAGATCCGATTTTCTTTTTAATAAAAAGATTTATATGAAAATTAAATTCAATCAAAATGTTTAATATTGAAAAAGAAATTTATATGAAATAGTAAAATATAATTAATTATTAAATATAAGTTAGTATTGTGTATATCGCTGGTTAAATTATCATTAAAATGATTTCACCATTTGAAAACTGTGGGTTCGATACTAATGTTACCATAAACAATGATGGATGGTGCTCTTTGGATATTGATTAATCGCATGGTTATATTTATAAGTTGATAAGATAGTAAAATTAAGAAATTTCGATCAAAATTCAACTTTTTATATATATTGTGTCTCTAATTAGAGAAATACTTTTTCCAAGAAGATATATTTTTAGATTTATTCGAGCATAAGTGATATACTCAATAGTAATCTTAAGTGTAAAAGAAACATCAGTTAAAATTTATAAGAATTTATAGTAGAAATTACATTGAGGAATAAATTAAATTCATCTTGTGAGAAACTGAATTATACTTGGTTTAAAAAAATTCAAATTTAAACATATTTTGTACATTAAAGTAATAAAATATATTAATAAGGAGTTATAATCATTGGGAAACAAATTATGTAAATACACATTACTTAAGAATTTCTAACTGAAAAAAATCAATTGACAGTAAAAAAAATTATAAATCATATTTAATCCATAGCAATTATTTTAAAAAATAAGTAAATGAAAATCAGTCTAGACTTAAATGTTGAATTTCCGTATAATAAAGTAGGAAATTATTAAAAAATTGATTAAAGAATATAACAAAAATCATTAAAATTTCTTTCAGTAAGTGATTTTCGATGCTGAGTCACTAAAATTCACCTTACACCACATTTCCTCAAAAAACCAGTTTTGTCACCCCACGAAAGCTTCCTTTCGCTCCATAGAATTTCCAAGAAGGCCAAAGGGAACGGATTTCTTAGAATAACTTTCCTTTATTTGATAACGCTTTCTATAACATGTTATTTTCTTGCAGCGTAACGTTGATAACTAGTTATTCAAAAATAACTGCTTTTGCCATCCCTAAATGGATGGAAGCTTCTGTTAAGCTTAGAATAGAGGGCGCTACAATCGTAGAGATCTAGAAAACTTCCGGCACGGAAGTTCCTGCATACTGTTCCATTATTGTTTTATAGTATTATGGTTGTTTTCTGTTTTTTTCATTGATCTGAAATATTCATTTAAAAGAAACGATCCTAAGCATTTTTGATAAGCAGAAAGAGCAAATAAAGGTAGTTGTTATAAGACAGTTGGTTACAATATGCGAGATGGAACAAATTTACTTTCGCTAGTGAAAATGCTCAGTTCCCAATGGATCCCAAGCGTAGTATTTTGTGGGAAAAGCTATAAATCGGGAAAATTGGAATTCAACGAAGTATTCAAAGTTGTGCAGCAAGCATTTTATTACAGATTAATATATTAAGACTTCATATATATATCTAATATATAAAATTCTCGTGTCACAGTTTTCGTTGCCATACTCCTCCGAAACGGCTTGACCGATTTTGATGAAATTTTTTGTGCTTATCCGGTATCTATGAGAATCGGCCAACATCTATTTTTCATCCCCCTAAATGTTAGGGGTAGTACAACCCTAAATTTTTATTTTTATTTTTTTTGGTTAGTTCTGTAAGTTCCTAATAGATGGCGGTCTAGCATCTAAGTTGCACAGGTATTCGGCAGATGGCGACGTGTTTATTATTCTAGATTATACCATCTTCGAGAAAATTATCGTGCGCGCGCAAGCGCGTGGTTAAATATAGAATTTACATATATTTTCATGATGTATAATGATACTATAACAATTTTTCGTGAATCATTTTCATAATTATACTTTGTATTGTGTTATTACTGTGCAGTATTCAGTTTGAATATTTTTAATATAATAAATAGTAAAATAAAATTTTATTTATTACTGTTTTTCTCTACTAATTTTTATACCACCTCGAAAATATGTAAGTATTTCTTGATAGCCTTTTATTATTTTTTATTTTTATTTTATAATTTGATAATTATTAATTTATTCAGTAGAACATTTTGATTTAATTTATTTATTCAAATGATAAATTCTTTTAATTTTTTTTTATTTCAGTATAATGCCGCGAAAAAAATTTTTAGTTTTAATATAATTTAAAATTAAAATAATAATAGTTCGATGTCAATGTTATCTACCTCATTTATAACAATTTATTTTTAGATGTCTTTAATTTATATAGTATATTTTATAAGTAAGTCACTGATTACAAACTATAATTTAATATAAGATGAATAAAATGTAAATTCAGAAAGTATATGTTGATTTGTGCTTCATTTCAAAATTTCGATACTTTACCTATTACTATTAAATTTTGGTGAAACGTTTTATTTTTAATCTCCTATGAATGAACCTATTCTAAATTTTTTTAGAAAATATTAATTTGATTGAACCCAAGAATTAGTAAAAAATTGATTCAATGTATTTTAACAACGCGTGGCTGGGTCAGCTTGTATATATATATATATATATATATATATATATATATATATATATATATATATATATATATATATATCTTATTTCTAAATATTTATTTAAAACATTTTCGGTCCATTTCTCTATTTTAAAAATTTTAATTTCAGTATGATAGCAAACTTTGGCGACATTGATGGTGCCAATATAATATTTTGGCCAATTCTGTCCAAAGTATTTGAAATAATCTAAAGCTTATAATAAATATTTCATTGTGTTTAATTGCTTTTAATGTTAAAAAAATATTTTAATTTATATATAACATTGTTTAATTTTTGACATTAAAAAATGATTATGATTTTAACGGATAAAGTCATAAAATTTGCACAAAAGTAGGAATAAATACTTAAAAATATTTAAGCGAACATTTTTCCTATTGCATTAATTTTCAATGGGAAGAGAGAAAACCAGAAGTATTTGAGATGGCTTCCGGTCAAATAAGGTTTGTTTTTGTTTACATTGAAAACCCTATCCATACTCCAAAATTAGTTACGCAGTTCATTGATCACAATGCTTTTTGCTGATCACTTACCAGATATTTTCTGTTGATGAGAGAACAAGAAAGAATGCAGGATATAGTATCAATGAATTATATTCTGTAAGATACGAGTTTATAAAATGTCAACAACATAAGATTATGAATTATATAACAGAGACAGAACAAGTATAAGGTAGATCCATGATCACTACAACAAAAATTTTAAAGTGTTCAAAATATTTAATAACTTTTTATTTTAAAGTTTTCAAAGTGTTCAAAATATCATAAATGTGAACATGAAGTAAATGAGATGACCGACATGTTTACCCAAAGGTACTTCACACCATCATTATAGATGATCCTTGAATAGGATAAGGTTGATTTGCATTTTCTACAATGACAACATAATGATTCTGATAATAGAACAAGGAATCTTTTAAAAACAGAAATTTACATTATTAATTCATCCATATTCATATTCTTAGCTGATTATGAGTATAAAATAGTTGAAAGCACTTATGGTTATAATGTAGCATCATACGTAAATGAAGACAATGTAACCGAGCTGGTAGGTCAATCTGCAGCAAATATAGTCAAACTTTTTGTTTTGCCAAATATTCCATTTCTTGACCCAAAACTTGTATTTGAAGTGATACCTTTCTCACGTATTAATTAGGAACGGGAATAAGCATTTTCCCCTCTCTGCCATCTGGTTAAGGTGAAACAAATTCCCACGCTCCAAGTTACGGATGCACTGGCTCAGCAAGAACACTTTCAATCCCCTTTTCCCCTTGGGTTAAGGAAGGTGCACCAGGGAGAAAGTGACATTCCAGTTGACCACTCGACTAGAGAAGCTCGTAGCACCAGCCACTTGGTACGCTACCTGCTATGAGCTTTAGTAGATAGAGTAATAAATGTATTCCCTTTTTAACTGGAGTCTTAATTATCTACTTCACTCTGAACACTGACCCATAATCCCTAAATATTGTTGCTACACGATCCATTAAAATCAAGAAAATAAGCCATGTATCTTATCATTGTTAGTAAATCTGAACCTCTAAGATATTTATATGAGATCCAGTGACTCTCATATCGTTTCTACATTCTATAGACTGTCATGGAATCTCAACCAACATGAGAATCAATTCTGCACAATGGGATAGAACACAATCACAATAATAGATTGCAAATTTACTTTACTCAAAGTCAAACAAGTATTTTCTGATGCTAATCAGCAAAGATAGCAAAAAATTCCATTTAAAAGCGATTTCTATAGCAGTATCATGATTCAAAATCGCCTTTATATACTTTGCTGTTGTTATCATTCTCACCTACTATGCACGAGTAAATGTATACATACATGTCCCCTTCCCCCCAAATGAAAAAGGGACATGTTTTTATTTCAATGCTTTTCTATAAAATTTTATAAATATTATTCTCGGAACTTTACTGTTTTTAATTTCCATTTTTATTTATTTCAGTTTTACAATTCAACTAGTTTTGCTTTGTTCTTTAAATTTATCTTATTATTTCAAATTTTGTTGTCTAATTT
Source organism: Latrodectus hesperus (assembly GCA_037975125.1). Lineage (NCBI taxonomy): Eukaryota > Metazoa > Arthropoda > Arachnida > Araneae > Theridiidae > Latrodectus > Latrodectus hesperus. Next base: position 8,406 of record JAJQOW010002360.1, on the reverse strand, counting down.
CTTAAAAATGTTTACTGAATTGGGCACTTCAAGTCACTTTAATGTTTTTTTAGCTATTTAAAAAAATTTGTGAAAAATTAACATTTATAATAAATATATTCATTATTTAATTTTTATTTTAATCAAATTATACATATTATACCGCGCTTCAGGGTTCGTGTCTATTGAGAGGTGAATAAAGCAACCACTTAATGAACACAAGACTTTTATTCGTAAAAATTTCACTGGATATAAGAAATTCCCGCTGTAACAATCACAATTATACTGCTACAATTCGTCAGATATAATAAGAAACAGCTTTCAATCACAGGTCTCAAATACCTCAGACAGAGAACAGCTTCTCTAGACTAGCAGTCGCAACTAATCGTCTTCACTCACTGACTGTCTTCACAAAACTGCCTCTTCTATGTCTGGCTGCGGTATTTATACCTGACTTGGTGGAGAAATCTACCAGTTTCGCCAAGGTTCTGGAAGCTTCTAGGCTATCTCGCTAAATATTGGTCGTTGAGCTTAGGTGATGGATGTTTCCAGAAGTATCTATTTCTCGCCAACTGTCACCAACTCGCCAAGTTTTCTCGCCAAAACATCGCTAAGTCACCAAATCATTAGAAATTCCGCTTTTAAACTACAACACGTCTAAATACCGCAATTTTTGCCCAAAATGTGAGTATTTCTGATCTGTCTGAGATATTTTAAGACAAATACAGTTATTATTTATAAATTTGTAGCATTGCCCCCGTCCCAAAGAATGCATGTCCCGGGCAGTACAATCCCCTGACAGGAGGCCAAATTTATAAATGAATTTACATTTTAAGAGGATACAGAACACATTACATACACAAACAACTAAAAATACAAAATTATAGAAAGTATTAAAATTATCTATACTATTTACAAAAAGTCTATGGTCTACTAATTTTTACTTTACATTACGATAAGGAGCTAATCTATCATAATGTACTACCTTTGGTTTTGAAGAAGATGATTTCCTTATACGAACCACGACATCGTTCAGTCTTTTTAGGACTGTATAGGAACCTTCCCAGTTGGCTTTCAACTTTGGAGAAAGTCCCTTACGTCGAATCGGGTTCCACAACCAAACTTTGTCACCTTCCTGAAATTCATGTTCTGTCGCTCTTGTGTCATACCTTGTCTTCATTCTTTCGGTCGTCAGGTTGATTCGGTCTCGAGCGAAGTTATGGACACCTTCAAGTCGTACCTGGAGGTCTCGAAGGTATCCCTCTGGCGATGAAGATGTATCCGGTGGACGACCAAACTGAAGATCACAAGGGAGACAAAGTTCGCTACCAAAGAGCATTTGTGATGGAGTATATCCGATAGTCTCATGGACAGTACTGCGATATGCAAGCAGAAACAGCGGTAGCTGCAAATCCCAATCTTGCTGATTTCTGGAAACCATAAGTGAGAGATAATTCAAGATGGTTCTGTTAACCTCTCTACCATGCCGTCCGATTGCGGGTGTAATGGCGTGGTCTGCGTCTTGTCTATTCCGAGAATTTGACACATTCTTTTAAACACAACAGAATTGAAATTTGTCCCTTGATCTGAATGAATTTGTAAGGGTGTGCCGAATCTGGAAACCCATTGCTGCACTAAAACCTCGGCTACTATAGTCGCCTCTTGATCGGGGATTGAAAACACTTCAGGCCACTTAGTAAAGTAGTCCATGACAACTAGTATGTATTTGTTGCCATTTGAAGATCGTGGTAAAGGACCCAAAATGTCCAATGCTATTCGCTCAAAAGGTGCTCCTACGTTGTACCGCGGCAACCTTCCTCGACTACGTTTCTTTGGTCCCTTACGTGCCGCACAGTCATCACAAGATTGGCACCATTTCTCTATATCTTGTCTAGTTTTGCTCCAATAAAAGCGTTCTTGAACTTTCTGTAGAGTTTTCATTACTCCAAAGTGGAATCCAGTTGAGCTACTATGAAAATTCTTTCAAAACATCGGAAATTCTTGATTTTGGAAGAACAAGCTGCCATTTAAAAATTATGTCCTTCATTGGACTCCCATTTCCTGTATAACACGCCATTTCTTATATGGAGTGAGTCCCAAAGAGCCCAATATTGTTTAGTAGCAGGACTGTAGGCTCATACTGGAAGATTCTTTTAATTCAAAAATTGGATTTATACATGGGTCTTCTTTTTGGGCTTCTCTAATACCTTTATCACTCCATGGGTCTGATTTCGATGGTGGTGAAACAGTAACTTGGCGTACCGAAGGATTTACTAATTGATAGTTCTTCTCAACTCTAGAACAATATCGGCAGCTTTCATTACACGGTTTCCTTGATAATGCATCAGCATTTCCATGAAGAGTTCCTTTGCGATGACGTATTTCAAAGTCAAACTCCTGCTGTGTAGGAAGATCATTTACACCATCTTTTGGTTTCGGGGAGTCTCTACGGACGTGTCCGACTGCACCGCAAGTTCAACACTGAATTTTCGTGTTTCTGCCACCTTTACTCAATTCTAAGCTACGGAATTTTCGCCGCAGATCTTCAATTTCCTTTCTTAGATCATAGTCCGTATCAGTAGCAGAGACGGCTCTGATTGAGCGCCGGTCCTTAATCGCGGCCTGCTGGGCAGCCTCTATCTTATATGCGTAGGCTAGGGCAGATCCGATATCTTTGACATCGGCGAGTCTAAGTGTTTTCTGTATCTCCGGATCCCGCACACTATCGATGAAGTGATGGAGAGGCAGATCTTGAAGTGTCTCAGGGGGCAGTTCGAAAATGCTAGATGGGAAAGTCGCTGAATATCAGCAGCCAATTCTTGCAGACTTTCACCCGCTTTTTGATAGCGGGACTTTAACTATAGTCTGCTATATTCTTTAGTGCACTTTTCTCCAAATCGCAGCTCAAGCGCACTCAATAGCGCTTGGAAATTGTGCCTCTGCTCTTCCGGAAGCGTCTCGAGGATGTCGGCCGTGTCTCCTCTTAAAGAAGCCGCCAGGTGAAAAGCTTGGGGTCGGGGACTCCATCCATTAGCTTTCGCTACCATCATAAACTGGGTTTTGTATACTTGCCAGGATGATTTTCCATCGAATGATGAGAGTTTAATCGTTGCTAGGGAAGGCATAAAAGCCACGTTGGGCTCCTCATTTCTGTTTGACATTTGCTTCTTCAAGCTTTCAATCTCCTTATTCATATAGTCTAATGCTTCTTTAACGTTTTCTTCTATCTCCAAAACTTTAGTTACTACTGAAGTTACCTTATTTCTATTGCATTCATCTTCTCCTGAATGATGTTGGAGAATTCTTCCTTAACGCTTACAATGTCCTTCTTAAGTTCCTTTTTAAGCTCCTCCTGTCCAGATTTTATCTCTTTCATCATCTCGGTTTTAATCTCTTCTTGTCCAGCTCTCATCTCTTCTTGTCCAGCTTTCATCTCTTTTTGTCCAGCTTTCATCTCTTCTTGTGTGGCTTTCATCGCTTCTTATCTGACTTTCATCTCTTCTTGTGTGGCTTTCATCGCTTCTTATCTAGCTTTCATCTCTTCTTGTCTAGCTTTCATCTCTCCTTGTTCAGCTTTCATCTCTTTCTGTCTAGCTTTCATCTCTTCCTGACCAGCTCTCATCTCAGTCATCTGCTCCGCTAATTTTTCGAGAAGACTTTTCATTAAATCCATATCCATTTTTCTTGTGACACGCTGAATCAACTCTTCAACCCCGATTCTGACACCAGTTGTACCGAGCTTCAAGGGTTCGTGTCGATTGAGAGTTGACTAAAGCAACCACTTAACGAACACTAGACTTTTATTCGTAAAAATTTCACTGGATATAAGCAATTCCCTCTGTAACAATCACAATTATACAGCTACAATTCGTCAGATATAATAAAAAACAGCTTCTTCAAATACGTCAGACAGAGAACAGCTTCTCTAGACTAGCAGTCACGATTAATCGTCTTCACTCACTGACTGTCTTCACAAAACTGCCTCTTCTATATCTGGCTGTGGTATATATACCTGACTTGGTGGAGAAATCTACCAGTTTCACCAAGGTTCTGGAAGCTTCTAAGCTATCTCGCTAAATATTGGTCCTAGAGCTTAGGTGATGGATGTTTGCAGAAATATCTATTTCTCGCCAAGTTGCCAAGAATCTCGCCAACTGTCGCCAAAACATCACTAAGTCACTAAATTATTAGAAATTCCGCTTTTAAACTACAACATATCTAAATACCGCAATTTTTGCCCAAAATGTGAGTATTTCCGATCTGTCTGAGATATTTTATGACAAATACAATTATTATTTATGAATTTGTTACAATATATATAACAAAGAGCTCTTTGTGTTATTATATATATAGTTATATATATATATATATATATATATATATATATATATATATATATATATATATATATATATATATATATATATATATATATATATACTGCTGGACAATTGCTAAGGACATTTTGCAATGTAGCATAACATTAAGCAAGACATGAGGCCTAGTAGGATAAAATATAGTTGCCACACTGTTCAGACATTAGAATAAAGAATATTTATTGTTCTGAAAAGTACAAAAGCTGTGAAACATCTGAAAGAAAAAAATGTTCATTTGATGCTGCATAGGGAAAAATGGAACAATGCATCTAAAAGTCAGCAGGCACCTTGAAGAAAGGTATCAATACGGGATATGTCCACCATGGAGTGTGATGCAACATTCCACGCGTTGTATCATACTTTGCACAACATTATCCAGCAGCTGTTGAGGCAATTTATCCCATTCCTCAGAGAGTGCACGGATGAGGGTGTTCTTGTTTGTCGGAGGATAGTTTCGACCAGCAACTGGCCTCCCTAAAGCATCCCACACATTTTCAATGGGGTTTAGATTTGGAGAACGTGATGGTCATACGAGGCGTTGAATACCCTCGCTATCTAGACAATCCTGAACAGCGAGTGTTCGATGACATGTTGCGTTGTCGTCCATAAAAACAAATTTATCACCGACAGTACCACGGAAAAGACGAACATGAGGAAGTAGAACTTCATTAATGTATCGTTGGCCATTCATAGTCCCATTCGCAACCACATGTAGTGGCATGCGGCCATTGATCATGATGCCGGCCCATACCATGATACTGCATGTCGGATATCGGTCCCATTCCTGGATATTTTCTGGACGATAATCAGCACCACTCTCGCGCCAGATCAGTTGGCGTCTACAATCCGATGACAGACTGAACCTACTCTCATCTGAGAATTGTACGAATGCCCAATCCTGTTCAGTCCAATTGCGATGCTCACGTCACCATTGCAAACGGGCAATATGGTGCTGTCCGGTCAATGGGACACACACAACAGGTGTGCGGGCGTATAGTCCTCCTCCCCTCAAACGTCTGGCAACAGTTTTTCGGGAGATCTGCTTTCCTGAGTCAGCAAGAAACTGATTTGCCACCTGCTGAGCTGTGGTGTGCCTGTTCCTTTTTGCTGATAGGTCGATATATCTGTCTTCTGCAGACATCGTACTTCTAACACGACCTTCCCCGTGCCGCCTACTACACATTCCAGTAGTTTTAAATGACTTCCACAGCCGTGAAACAACGCTGTGAGGGATGTCGAACTCCCTGGCAACATCTGTTATTTTTCGCCCTTCTTCGATCTTTCCAATAATTCGGCCACACTTAAAATCATCTAAGTGATGTCGGGAAGACATGCCAAAAATTTCAAGTTCGTCTATTAAATCTTTCCTGTAAAACTTTGACTTGAAACAACTGTCCACACGCGTCAAAACCTTTAAAGCTCTTATGAACGATATCACGTGATGAACAGACGTGGAAAAAAATTTGCATACGGATACTTCTTCTTACTATATCCCGATCACATTATAATTTTCCACATTTTGCTTCCTTTCATTTTGTGGTTGCTATGGATGATGTTATCCGTCCTTAGCAATTGTCCAGCAGTGTATGTATATATATATATATATATATATATATATATATATATATATATATATATATATATATATATATATATATATATATATATATATATATATATATATTGATTTTTGCAATATAAGGATAAATTGCAAGAGAGAGTTAAAATATATATAATTGAGATTCACAAAAAATAGTTATGTGTCTGGTAACACGTATGTGTTGGTTACAGTTTTTATTTCTGCTGTGTGATTGTATACTGCTTTTATTTAAGTTTTACAAAACTTTTCATGTGCTAAATAAGCGTTTAAATCAACTAAACAGCTTTTGCTACATCTGTAGAGATCTGACATTGAAGTCTCAAAACTGTTATGAACTGCACTTCGGCTGCAAAGTTGGTGATTTTGATAAAGACTGTTCCCCAGATGCATGTTGTATATCACGCATTATTCGTCTCACGTAGTAGGAAAATGGTATTCATTACACATTTGCATTTGTCTCCCTTGGGTTAGAACGAATCAGAAAGATTATTCAAAGTTACGTATGCGTAATAAACGTTAGGGGAATAACGTCCAAAGCGTAATATGTGGTGAAGTATCTGAATTTTATATCTGCAATGAGAACTGTGCCTAGTGTTGCAAGGATGGGAAAAAAAACCCAGTTTATTCCTGGGAATTAACCGGGTTTTTTCCCATGAAAATTTTGAAAATTCCCAAATTTTTAAAATTGGGGAAAATTTTGAATTTTCTTAAAAATTTATAGGTTTTTAACTATTAAAACCACATAATATATTTAAAAAGATACATTTTAATGATTTCTACTTTTATTTATGGCAATAGAAATTTCTGAAAACATATTTTGAAAAAGATGACAGTCATTTGTAAAGATTTGAGAGGTTTCATTTTGTGTTCATTGCAATTGTTATTCGTAATGTTTATTATTTGAATGCGTATTTTTTAAATTTTTGGACAGAGAAATCGCTTAGATATTCTGTCTTTCAATATATATATGATATATATATATATATATAAATATATATATATATATATATATATATATACGAGGGTCACTCTGAAATTTTTGAGATACAACTAGGTTTTTAAAGTTATACTTACAAAATTTTAGGTGTGTTCAAAGTAGTCTCCTCCACATCAATGAATTTTTGTAGACGAATTTTCCACAGATTAAATGCCTCAAGCCATTCATTTCTTCGAATAGTAGAAAAAATGCATTTATAGCCACATCAACCTCTTCTTCTGAATGAAAACGACGTCCACGTAAGTTCGTTTTTAGATTAAAGAATAACCAAAAGTCGCACATAGCTAGATCAGGTAAATACATAGGATGTTCGATCACTTAAATTTGTTTTTGTTTGAGAAACTCAACTGTTAATCCGGCTGTAAGTGAAGATGCATTGTCATAATGAAGCATTAGTCCCCTAACATTCAGTTCTTGTAGAATTTCTGGAAGACATTTAGTGGTATACCAGTTTGCTGTTACTGTCTTCTGTCCTTCCAACTTGATGGCTTTGACCCATCCCGTACTTTTAGGAACGATGCGGTGGCCACCATCATTCAACATATTAAGAGTTTCTTTACTGATTCTGACACGCTCCTCTTTTTGATGCTCAGTTAGATTATGGGGAACCCAACGGCAAACTACTTTTTTCATATGTAATTCTTTATGAATGATTTTGTGTATGACTGCGGATCCAATGTTAAGTTCCTTCTGCATCATTTGATAGGTACAGCGATTATCATCCATTAACATTTTTCGTATGGCAGACACATTATCCGGGATTACTGCTGATGGTTGCCTTCCTGTGTGTTCTTCATCCTGAAGAAAATTGCGACCTCTTCTAAATTCTCTAAACCATCTGAATACAGTAGCACGAGCTGGAGATTCATCACACAATGCTAACTGCAACCGTTGAACGCATTCTTCTTGATTTAATCCTGCTTTGAAATCGTAGAAAATAATAGCACGAAAATGTTCTCGCGTCAACTCCATTTTCTCTTCTGTTTAAAATTCATTCCACGCTAAACAAGTTGAAGTAAGTCAGTAAAAAATTGTCTTCTGTGTTAAAATACTTTGTACTTTAAAATTAAAACGTTATTTTTATTTTGTAAATTCTCGTCTGCGCGTATCTCAAAAATTTCAGAGTAACCCTCGTATATATTCCTTGAAAAATATTTCTCTTCTAATATGTAAAAACTTCAATCTTTCAATATATATTTCTTGAAATTATTATTCTACTATTATTTATAAAGTTAATGTTAAATTAAACGCAGTAGATTAGACTGATAACTGATTCTAAAATTGCATACGAAAATTTTTTATAACGTCAATCGTTAGTGTATCTAGATATTCATTTTGTTTTTCATTAGATATCTGGAGTTACTATTGATCAATTTAGATAGAAGTAATAGCATGGATGCACATCGATAGTTTGAAACATTCAAAAAGTAATTTTTAATTACTGTGGTTTTATT